>BQNB010016884.1:0-58228 GCA_026074375.1 Tanacetum coccineum | reverse complement strand
TTTAATATAATTTTATGAGATTTAGGTAAATATGCATCATAAAAACGACACCGTCTAATGTAATCTAGAGTTGTACGTTTATGACCCTGTCGATTATTTTAAAATTATTAGGTATCGAAAGTGTTTTCGCGTGTATTTTTTATTTGAATAAATTGATACTCTTGTAATAATCTTTTTTTCCCCTATTTTGTGCCAACAATTTTTAAAAAAAAATACACCAATTAGGCTGGCCCAAAGTGGAACCCCAATAAACTGGCCCAAAGTTGGAACCCAACAAAAAGGTAATGGGCCTACTGAAACGACGTCGTTTCAAAAGTTGAGGCTACGTTTTTAGATTTTTTTTTCCTAATTATGTTAAAAGTAAACATTTTTTATAAAATCGTGCGTATGTCGGAAGCATTACAATATTGGAGTCGTTTCAATGAGTCGGTAAATATGTGGCATATATTTGATAAATAAAGTATTATATGAAAAAATTGTAAATAGCTAAAAGTGGAGGGGTCGTTGTGTAATTTTTTTAATTCTATTTTGGTTTGGGCCGGTGGCAATTTTTTTTAATGTTGGCCGTTTGTGGGCTACCATTTTCTGCAGCGAAACATTGCTCGCGCGATGTTGAGGGGCGTTTAATAGTTTGTTTTTATATATGGGCTTATGTGTTGGTCGTCATGTCGTGGGTATTTTTTGATCTGAATAAATCAGCACTTTTGTAATTATTTTTTCTATTTTGTGTCGAGCAATTTTTTTATATTATTTTGTGCAGGTTTATTTTTTCGATCTCAAGTTTAATAGTTTGTTTTTTTATATGGGCTCATGTGTTGCGCCTCATGTTGCGGATATTTTTTTATCTGAATAAATCAGTACTTTTGTATAAAAAAAATCTATTTTATGCTGAGCGATTTTTTTACATTGCCTATGTCTCATGTTTAATAGTTTGTTTTTTTATATGGCCTTATGTGTTGGGCCTCATGTCGCGAGTATTTTTTTATCTGAATAAATCAGTATTGTTGTAATTTTTTTTCTATTTTGTGCCGTAATTTTTTTTTCTATTTTATGTCGAGCGATTTTTTTTACATTGTCTATGTCTCATGTTTAATAATTTGTTTTTTCATATGGGCTTATATGTTGGGCCACATGTCGCGAGTAATTTTTTTTTGTGCCGAACGATTTTTTTTACATTGCAAAAAAAAACCAAATGGGCCGGCCCAAACTGAGAGCCCAATGGGCCGAGCACTGTAGCACGGCTGGGAAAACGTCGTCGTTTCCCACGACGTATAGTATGTAGATATAATGGTTAAAGTAATGATATTTTTTGCACTTATGTGACTGTTCATGGTTTGAGTGCTTATTGTAAGCAAATCTATGATTTAGTCCTTTGGACTAGAAATTGGATGGATGAATGAGGGATGCTTATATGGATGAACGATGTATAATGACATGTTATTACTTGATGAGGTGTAATTTTTACATATTTTCGGGGTCATTTTACCCTTATAATCATGCAAAAAATGTTCAAAATATGTGCTTAATCGTTTCTTTTTTGCATTTTTAACATTTGAAGGAAATACACGTGACTTGGACTCAATTTGGGAAGAAACCGGACAAGATTGCTAACGGCGTGTGAAGATTGATGACAATTCAAGACCAGCGTGTCTGGATTCAACCGCGACGCCTGGAATGTGGAGACGACGTCTCGATTAGCCGTCAAGTTTGAAGCCCTAGAAACCCTAGCTTGGCGACGTCGTCGCGGGCCTAAAGTCTATATATACAAACTCAATTTTACGTTTTCAAATATACTTTTCATAGAGGATTGGGGTTTATATTCGTGGGAGGTCGTCTTGTACCAGATTTTGGAAGTATTTTAAGGTTTCACAACCCTTCTATACTATCCCCAATCGTTTTATTCATCTTAGTGGAGTCCTTTTATCCTTTATCTTTCAATATGTCTTATTGTTTGATGTTTAATTGTGCTTCTTCTATCATGAACATGCTAGGCTTTTGAGTGTTTGCTTATGATTGTGTGTGAATTGGTATGTAGATCTTAATTTCGTTGCCTCTTATAGATGTGTATGCATTGTTTAGTCCTTTAACGTAAAATCTTGGGAGACATGATTGCATAGCAAGGATTCCATTGATGTGGCCTTGTAAAAGTCGTCATACTACCTTGCATGTGCGTTGCCCTAGATAGTTATATTGTAGACGACATTTTTGTATAATTTGCCATGCCTATTGAATAGTACTTACATATACATCACAAGTGTGACAAGGCAATAGAATTAGAAGAAGCTACCAAGGATCACGCATGATTAAGTAAACACTACTCCTGATGACATCAAATAACGTCATATTATTAGCATCATTTATCCTATGTTTTCTAACCCATTTAATGTAATTACTGCGTGAATTAGTACTTAATTGCTTATATTTAGTTTTGTAGTAATTACAGAGCACTTGGTGAAGATTTAGCTCAAAGGCACGCAATTTGGAGCTTAAACGAAGACATTTGAAGATTCTGTATCTGACAATCTATACGCCGTATCCAACAAGGAAGATACGACGTATCAATGCCTGGACTTCACCAAATTACCACGAAGAATTAATGATCAATATGCCGTATCCAGGAAATTCTATACGCCATATCCAAGATATTGTATTAGAAGATTCTGGAAGATATTAAAACGTGGTCCCTACTCCAAGAAACTCTCAATACGTCGTATCCCACATCGCCTGATACGGCGTATCGACCCTTTTTTAGACCCTATAAATACCAAACCCTAATACGAATTAGGGTATGCTTTTAACCACCAAGTTCGATTTCCAAAAGAAAAAAGAAGCCAAGAAGAAAGTGCTTCAATCATTAGGAAAACTCTTGTAATCATTTGCACTCTATATACGTGTTCGGTTAGCGTAATCTTTCGTTACTTTAATCGTTCATCTATGAATTTGTGTATCGTTACAATGACTATCGGCTAATACCTTTAGGTATTAGCCATGTTTATGAAGATTTAATGTTTGGTTTGTTTATCGATTTACTTAATTTATCGTTGTTTGTTGGTTACGTTTATCAATTTATACGCGCTTAGGTGCTTCACCATGCGACCTTCCATTCAACTTGATCTAGGAAAATAGACCAGATGGACTTAGATACTTGGGGAGCTCTCTATGTAGTGATTTGTGTAAATGCCGGAATCTAGAATTATAAATTGATGAAAGTTTATACTTCCCAAATGGTTGTGCGTCACGTAGAAAGTTTATAAATTGATGAATCTTCATTTCAAAAACTCTATGAACTATATATGCTTTGCCTGTTGTGGTCAACAGTGGAAACTAAGCTATGTATTCAGCTATCTCTGGCCATTTGACGTTGCAAGTAAACGTTATAAAAAAGGATGTATTTCCATGTACACGACATATGCCAAGTGCATCAAGGTACCGTGAAGGATTGCGGTAGTATAAGCCTTAACCCGCAATCAGAACCATCGCTATCTCCTCGGTTGATAGCATCATAGATGCCAGACAGATATTCATTCCTTATATCATTTTGTTCTCACGAACGTAGTCGATTCGGTTTTGCTCAATAGCACAAAAAGCAGTGACCACATATTGTTGAAACAACCTACCAGTCCTTGACAAATAGTTGTAGCAATTTGCACGATCGTGGAGCTAATAAGAATAGAAAGCTAACATGGTTAATCGTTTCTGATCCGAAGAAGAGCGGTTGGGATCAATCATCTTTAAGTCTTTCGAATAACCATCTTGCCCATAGATGAACAGAAGAGGAAATTGTAACGACGTATAAGAAGGGTGCAATTTGTTTACACGTTGTGGATACCCTGAACGCCCCTCCAATACTATATCATAATCCATATCAGTTTCAGGACCAGTTTCATAAACTATAGCACCCAGCATGTCCCTTGTGGAAAGCTCATATTCTCGAGCACCAACCACATTGTACAATCAAACCTTGAAGTTGGGAACATATGTGTCCTGAAATTTCTCACGTGCTGTCTGATGTGTAAATAGTTATATATACGTATTAATATTCAAAGTATAAAGAGATTTACTAAAAATCCTTGAGGACAAAGATTTAAAGTAAAAATCTACACAAAAATATCACACGTTTAACCGGTAAGTGATTACCGGGTCGTTTTCCCAAAGATTTATGAAATTGAGACCTCGTTTGTTATTTGGACAATGACTTGAATTGATTCGAATATGATTGTTTTCTAAAATTCTAATAGTGCGCAAATAAAGGCACAATTAAATCTAACTACGAAAAAATGATAACGGGAAATAAAGTAAACGCGACAAATAAGCAAGAACACTAAAATTAAGCCCTAAATGCTTTTCTAAACTTTTTCTAATCCTAAATGACTATTTAAAAGTAAAAAAGCTAAAGAAATTCTAAACCGAGAGTAATTTAAGCTAAAAACGAAGAAAACGAGAACGGGGATCGAATCCCGTTCTTTAAAAATTAAACTTTTAGAAAATTAACCATACGAAAGTAAATTTCAACCTAACCCTAGAATATGATAAAAGAAAATTTTATAAAAAAGAAAATTATTTTTTTGATTATTTTTTTGTTTTTTATGATTTTTTAAAGTTTATAACAAAATTAATTCACGAAAAATGTAAAACTTTAAGCTAAAAATCCTAATTTTTTTCTAAAAATAGCTTATGATAAGCATGTTGCAGGAAAAATAAGAAATCTTAAAGTGCTAAACTAAATAAGCCGGGAAAATTCAAATAAGCACTCGAAGTGCTTATTTATACTATAACTCAAAAAAGGGTTAAAAGATTTGAATGTCCAAACCTGGACGTAAAAGTCCCAAGGGCACGTTGGTGAGGGGTGTGTGTGTTGAGGCTTTATAAAAGGGTGAGACTAGGTTGAGGTCGGGGGTTCGAGTCTTGCTCACCCCCGACTTCCTTGGTTTCCCCTTTTTATTTTTATTTTTTTTTGCTAAAACCTAAAAAGCAAAGTTGTAAAACAACTTATAATAAGCTCTTTTTGTGAAAACAACTTTTTTCTAAATCACTAATAAGCTAGTTACAGCTTAAAAATCAGACATAATACTTAAACATTTTTTTACTTTTAACAAAACTAAATTAGCTAAAACACTAAGATAAGCTAAAAATAAGCTACTACTAACTTAAAACTAACCTTCTAAGCTACTTTAATCTAGAAATAAGCAAATTGGATAAGCCATAAGTTGAAAAATCAAATAAGCACTTATACTAAACTGCATACTAAACAGACAGATAGCAAACTTTGAGCTTATTTTGCAATAAGCAAACAGATCCTTATGGCAATCTAACTTATATCTACTTAAAAGACTGGCCAAAAAGCTACTAAAAACTACAAACAAAATGTATTTTGAAAATCAAATAAGCACTGAAAAAGCTATATGAAAAGACTACTTGAGCTACTTACTATTTTTTTTTTCATTTTTAAGCTAATTTACAAATTAAGCTAGATATTGACCCTAATAAGCTATAAACTACTTAATACTAACCTAATAAGCTAGTTTTTACAGCAACTAAACTAAAACTTAAACTATAAGCTAAAAATCACAAATAAGCTCTTGGTAGAAAACTGCTAACAAACAGGCCATAAGGGCAACTTTAAACTTATTTTAAAATAAGCAAATGGATCCTTATATCTATAAGCCCTACAAGACCCTACTTAAACAATGCCAAAAATCTACTACAAACAGTAAACAAGAAGACAGATAGTAACCACAAAGGACACACGAAAAAACTAGATAGAAACGCCTTAGTGTACATCAAGTACATGCTGAGTTTACTTTTTGGTTTTGAAATGAAGAATATCTGATAATATAGGCAAAATCATATGACTAAATGAACAAATTAAAGAAAATAAATGCTAAAACAGATTAAAAAAGACCTACAAGCTACTTCAACAAAACAAAATTTTGATAAGCAAAAAAAAACTTCTTAACCTACTTAAAATTAATATTTAAAAAGGACTTTTAGTCCTTTTTAAGCTACATGATGCCAGTTTTGCACTCAAATGACCAAATAAATAAACTAACTAATGCGAACCAATGACCTTTGACATAAAAATCATTATAACACTGAACACTAAAGGCACTGTGAGTCAAAAACATTAACTATAACATATTTGAGCATAAAATGCTAAAGAACTAATAATAAACTAGCAGATTTAAACTTAATGACTAATTCAATAAATGAAAGCTAGTTTAAACCTACAAATTTCCTTAAATCCAATCTTATAAACCTGCAAATGCAATTTTAAACCAATCCTAAGTACCAAATGGCCTTGGCAGTACTAACATTAGTTAAGTTACAGACCTTGAGCCGAACACTGCACCCTTAAAAAGGCCAAAATCCATTTTAGCTTATTAAAACGATAAATAATGACAAATTCAAATACTAGATATTAAAAAGTCTCTAACATTCCTAATGAACGAATTTATAGCAAATAGGCTAGACTTTTAACAAAACTAAATTAGCTAAAACACTAAGATAAGCTAAAAATAAGCTACTACTAACTTAAAACTAACCTTCTAAGCTACTTTAATCTAGAAATAAGCAAATAATAAGCTGGAAAACCTAATAAGCACTTTTGATAAAACTAAAAACTAAACAGCCTCAAAGGGCATCTTTGAGCTTAATTTTTTATAAGCTAAAGGAACCTTATGGCTTTCTAGCTTATACCAGCTTAAAGACTGGCCAAAAAGCTACTAAAAACTACAAACAAAATGTATTTTGAAAATCAAATAAGCACTAAAAAAGCTACATGAAAAGACTACTTGATGTTGTTTTTGATGTTTTTGGTTTTTCTATGAAAAGCTAGAATAAGCTGAATCCTGGACTAAATAAGCTATAAACAACTTAATTTTAACCTAATAAGCTAGTTAAGACAAAAATTAAACAAAAACTTAATGCAATATGCTAAAAATCACAAATAAACAATTTGGTATAAACTGCTAACCAAACAGGCCTTAAGGGCAACTTTAAGCTTATTTCAAAATAAGTAAATGGATCCTTATGCCTATAAGCCCTATATCTACTTAAACATTGGCCAAAAAGCTACTAGAAACAGGAAACAAAACTCATTTTGAAAAACAAATGGTCAAAGAAAAAGCTAGTTGAAAACAACTTATTATACTTAGTATGCTGACTAAACCTTTGGTTTTTCAAAAGACAAAATGCTATTTTAAAAGCTAAAAATAGATAATCAATTAAGCTAGATTTTGCTAAATAAGCTAAAACAAATTAACTATGACCTAAAATCTACTAGTATCCAAAATTTAAAAAGCTAAAAACTATTTTAACTTGCTGAATTTTTAGATTGAAAAAGGACTTTTGTCTTTTTAAGCTACTGATGCAGTTTGCACTTAAAATGACCAAATCTATAAACTAACTAATGCAGACCTAATGATTTGACTTTAAAATCTTTATAACACTAAAACTAAAGCAATTTGAGCAATAACAATAACTATAATAGATTTGAGCTTAAAATGCTAAAGGAACTAATTAAAACTTGCAGATTTAAACTAATGACTAATTCAATAAATGAAAGCTAATCTAAACCTACAAATTTTCTTAAATCCAATCTTATAAACCTGCAAATGTAATTTTAAACCAATCATAAGGACCAAATGGCCTTGGCAGTACTAACTTGAGTTAGTACTGCCTTGTGCTAAACACCCCTTAAAAAGTCCTAAATCCATTTTAAGCTTATAAAGATGAGTTTTAATGCACAAACAAGAGATACCAGATGATAATCAACTTATAATAGACCTAATAAGCAGTTTTAACCTACTGAATAAGCAGAAATGATAAACTATAAGATTATGCTAATATTTTTGGTATTTTTGACAATTTTTATAACATAAAAAACAAACTAAGATCTAAGCTAACTATTAAGTATATTAAGCATTAAACTACTAGAGAATAAGCACAGGAATCATTTATAAGCATGATTAAGTATTCAAAACAATATATTCCAGTCAAATAAAGCCAATTTAAGTAAATGCAGTTTCTAAAGCCAACAAACCCCCTATGTAAATTAAAATGAGTAAACTTACAATACGCTCCTGTTAAACAAGGCTTGACAATTGCTCTTCATGAGCTATCAACAATCTCGGTTATCATAGGATAAGCTTGGTAGGGTCTGGAAGCTATCCTTTATTGGCTTCCCCTTTCATAATATAGCTGTTGTTCATTCTTTGTTTATGGATTTGAATAAGAAAAGCTCAACTAAACTTTTGAGAACTTAGTTGAGTAATTAGCTAGCTTAAGAGTAGATATGACAGCTTATTGAGAGCTTATTGAACAGTTTAAAGATTATTTAAACCATTACATGTTAAGTGAAAACAAAATAAATCACAAGATTTAAAACGAGAACTAAAATTTATTAATAAACTGATTGTTACAATTTTTTAAAAGAGATTACAAGTATTTAAATATGGACATTTAAAGCTAAAAAAATTAACATGCTCGGTCTACACTAAAATACACATAAATTTTGCTAGATTCCAATGTGAGTAGAGACTAGGACTTGTATTATATCAAGGATAGTTGCTTCTAAGTTTCCAGTTTGTTAGGACGCTCCTATTATCTGAACCCTCCATTACTTTTCCAATCACTTAGATCCTCTCTTGAAGCCGTTGGATTAGACATCAATCTCACAGTTCGCCTCGCTGGCCTCCCACTTCTTTGGAGCATAGTGAGTTTTTTTTTTTTTTGTTTGCACTAGTTTTAGTGCAAAAATTTCCTTTTGGCATTACTTTTTTTTTTGTGTTTGTTTGAATCCACGCGTCATTCCCCCTTGTCCAAATTGACCAATCATAGCTCGCTATGAGAGTTTTTGTTGCATGAGCTGGGAACTTTAGTTATCTTAGCATCTACTGGCCATAGTTCATTTGTGAAGTTTAATTGCCATCTTTTGTTAGTGTAATTTTGAGCTGGTAGATTGGAACGATACGTGAATAGTAATAATGATTTTTCCCGCCCATTTTTACCCCTCTTTTTATTCGTTTAACTGAGTGAGGGTTTGACTGAGTGAAAAAGGCCTTTTTGCTTGGGCTTTTATTTAAGGAAAATGGGCCATGGGTAATTGTTTTGGGCTGGGTAAAAAGGGTTTAGGTAAAAAGGGTTTGGTTATGAGATAACGACGTAGTTTTTTTTTAATAAAAGGGGACTGACCGGTGTAGGTGTTTTTTAAGGACTTTTGGTGAAAGTTGTTTAACATTAAGGGTATTTTGAGGGTTTTGGCATTTTGTGGTTTGACCAAGGGTTGACTTTTGATGACCTTTTGACTTTTTTGCTATCAAACTCCCGGCTCTTGAGCACTCTTTCCATTCCCGTGTCCGTGTTTGTCTGGTTTTGACCATTTTCATGTGATATTTGCAATATCCGTACTACACATCACCAAACAACTAAATAGCACATATACAAGCTTATTTATGCACATTTTCATCATTTTTAGGGTTGTTTTTGATATAACAAATAATATGTGATTTATCAACATATCAAAATTCCCAAACTAATGTGATGGTCGTTGTCCTCACGCAATACTATATGTCTTAAAAACCAAATACCTCTTAAACTTCCCAACTAAATCTTTGATAGTAGCAAGGACTTTGTGGGGAGAGTTAAGAAATCACAAGTTTCAACACCTTATTTTCCATTTTTTTCAAAACCTTTTTCATATTTTTTTGTTTTTTTAATTTACAACTTACTATTATTCATGTGTGAATGATGTTTGCTTTCTCTTTTCATTGCATCATTCTTTAGATATCTCGAACAAAAGCACAAGAAGTGTCCCAAATGGTATAATAAATTCAAGTCATCCCGACTTTCTCTCCTCTCCAAACCAGCTTAAATAACATGATACATTGTAAAATACAAGTTATATGCTAACACTATCATAAAACGAATTGTGTACTTACTTTTCCTACCCTTATTCCTAAGTTTGTATCTCATGTTTTTATTTAAAGGCTTATTCTGAAGGCTACTTTAAGGACTTTATTACGTACTTATAAATTCAAAAATAAAGAGTAACGGTTAAAATGCTATAAAATAGCTCCTAGCCCTTTTCATAAAGATCAATGTCAATCAATGATTAAAGTACTTCATCGAGGTCCTGACAAAATTTCGGCTTTTATTTGGCTACTTAAGCAATGGTACCATTCCATGTCATATACCTTAAGGCCTCTCTTTAAGACATTAATTGGTACCAATATTATTTGCACCATATAACCCTAGGCCTTTTTAAGTACAAACAAGTTAAAATATTAAAGCAACAATGTACATTCATATTACCCTTAAGGCTCTTTAAGGATTGAATACAAGCTATTATAATTTTCACTTATTTAATTCTACTTACCCCATATACCTAAGGCTCTTTAGGGAATATGCAAACATATTTTTATTGTGATACATATAGTGATGCAAAATTAAGTATTCCGGATGTGTACTCTTTCCTATTAATCACATAAGGAAACTAAAGAAAAGAAAACTTACATCTAACTAATTATTAACCAAAAACCGCCTCCATTCTATTTTTTAAACAAATTATTTATAAGGTGATACAAGCTAATGGAGGAAAAAAAGCCACAATTAACACTTATGAGCCTTATAGATATTTAACTATCTAAGTTTAGCAATCACAAACTTATACTCTACTCTATCATCTCTTGTTTTAACAATTTAAGTTTCTATAAAGCAAAAACTTGTGAATACTTAGCCTAACGAAATTATGTATCGGCACTTTATAAAGTAACATTGCCTGGCAACAATCTCAACTCTAATAAATCGATCTTCGCATATTTAAAAATAATTTATGGGAACTTGCAAGTCTTGAATTTTTCAAGATTTAGACTTGGTTTTTTTTTATGGCTCTTGTATAAAAAGATTAGCAAAAATCAATTATTTATAGCAAGGCAGCCCTTAAACGAACAGCAGGGAGAAGGGGGCAAGGAGAAAATTAGATGTTGATGGGTGAGTAATGTTTGAAGATTTGTCTTTTGCTTTTCTAGCTATTTTTTTTTTTTCTTTTATTTTTGTTTTTTGCATTGCTTTTGCCATCCCCCCCCCGCCCAAACCCCACCCTCACCCCCCCCTCCCCACTCTACCCCCACCCCTCCCCCCCCCCCGTAATTCTGAGGATTTGTTGACATTTCATTTGCAAACAAAGACTATCAGAGTTAATCTGTTTCTGAGAGGACATTTTAGATGTCCAATCATGTTGATTGAATTCTTTTTTAAGGCTTTTTAAGAAGTTGAGAAAGTATCATGTATCATATTCAAGAAGTTGGTAAGGAATAATGCTAGAAGACTATAAAATAGCTGAACTGGTATAGTCAGAGAGAGATTATGACATGGTTGTGTCCTCTATCTGTCCTTCTCACCAACGGATAAAAGATCAACATTCGTGTCAATTTTTTCTATTATTATTCAACTAACTAGGGAAACGCTCTCAGTTGTTCTTAAGCAATTATATATATGAAAAATATGAAAAGCTTATGTGTGTCCATGTAATGGCGCATGTATTGTATATGTGGTGTGAATCTCAAGTATTGTAGAGTAAGGATCGGTGGCTCTAATAGAGTAGAGAATAAAACAATTGCAGAAGGTAGGTGTGGATGCATTATCGTCAAGAATTGTTACTATCAATACGCCTATCTATGATATACTAGTAAAAATGAATAATACTGTGTTCGTGCCTCAATGTTTGCGGGTAAGTTCAAGCTTAGAAGTAAACCCGTATAACAATAGAACTCACAAATGAAGCTGTCAGTAATGTCATAATCGGTAGTATGCCTAAGATCCAGAGAATAAGCTAATACAACAGAAAATGACTTTCAGCAGTTTTGTTCTCTATTTGTATGCTAAAGATAAATGTTAGTCGATAAAAATCTAGGATATCAGATTTCCCCAAACTAGGCAAAGCAAAGGCTTAGGTAAGCTCGAGTAGTGGACCGAGACAAACCACTCGAACACACGAGAAGGTGTCACCTAAAAAATTTTGTAAATCCTACAAACAATCACACAGTTTAACAAACTCAATAAGATCGGACAAGAGTTAACAAGAGGCCTCCTCAGCATCACATTAGAAATAAGAGAAAGAAAACTGTAAAATGATAGCGAAGGGTTGCTCGCCTCCCCACGAAGTGGCTTTGTTTTTTGGTAACCGAGTCACATAGCTTGACTCGGGATCCCCGAATTCATGACGTCCTAGAGAAAGTTTGGAGGATCTGACTACCTAGGTAGGTAAGGTCCCCTCCGAAGTAATGCTTCTCACGGATTGACGCCAGTTGTTCATACCTTTAATGTTTGGACCATCGGGTTAGAAGATAACTCGTGGTTGTGCTAATTCTATAGAGAGAGTAAAACTTTGGTGAGGTGTGTGAAAGGTTCCTGGACCCAACGAGAGTTTTAAGCCCTTTTTCCCGCGAGAAATCTTTAGCGAGGTTGAAGAGTAAGAACTCGATCACAACATTAAAATGCGGGTTTTGATTGTAGAGTCGTGACGCATTCTTCGTTCCTCTTATTTATTATATCAAAAGGAATTGGTTCATAAGCTTGAGGTACGCGCTGTCATTATATCAGTTTCTTAGTAAGTTGAAACTCCGATGAATCGCAGCCGCGCGGTGTGTCGTAAGACGACCGAAATTGTAGCGCATGTGTCGCCAAAGCTCCTAGTGCTGTGTTGTGTGAACTCGTGGGTAAATTGGGGAGGCAAGAGCTTTCGAGTACACTAGGTGTTGTAAGTGCGTTGACCAATCGGTGTCTTGTAAAAAGCGGTACGAAATGCCCTTAAAGTGTTCATTAGTTTGGTCGGGAGCCATGAGGTCAAAACAGGCTTTATTGTCTAACGCAACCTATGTTGCGCTTTGTTAGAGACGTTAGACAAATAGTCTATCGATTTAGAACCCTTCCACTGTGATACTCTGCCGTCTGTGAGGTGTGTGATAATTTGCACCCAGGCATAAGCAAGACGCATGTGTGACCGTAGATACTTAAGGAGACAGATACAGTAGAATAATTCGATCTATCTACATAAGAATGTGGGCCCGTCGATGCCTCATCTATTAAAGATGTAGCTGTGACTGAGCGGTTTTCCAAATCTGAGGTCGTTAAAGAGATTCAAAAACTTAACTGTATGAATCACGCCGCCGCATCATTAGAGGTTCGGGCTAGAGGCTGCACTCAGTCTTCTACCCCATTTGTGCATAAGAGATACTGTCACGTTTGTACGAGTATTACTAGTGCATGTTCTTTTATCTTTCAATTCCTCTCGTGTGAATGAGATGGGTACCCCAAATTGGACGGCATACAATAAGTGAGTCTGAAAGATACCCGAGAATATCGAATGTGTCTACGCACAAACTTTAGTAGGCGGTGTTTTTGCTCCTAGTTTGTGTCATGTTCTGAGTCATATCCTCTGTGTTGATCGTCACTTTATTTGTGTCCATCGTTCTTTGACCAGAGAACCATCTAGACAAGATGTTTGTACAGTAGGACAAAAGGGCACTACTCGATTGTGTTAAGGTATGGCCAGAAAGAGAAGCCCGGCGCGCTTTCATTAAAATACTTTTCGTATGCGCTTGTGAGATTGGCACTATGGATGCCCGCAGCGTGTGGTGTGTTTGACACATCACTGTCAGTTGGATCACTGTGTGTCCTTTTAGGGGTAGTTCTCCTTTAACGCTGTGTGATGCTTCATATGGCCATATGCACTTAAGTTTGTAAAACGCCTCCATCTTTCTGGTATTTCTTGCGAGATTAGCTCAAATGATTGCGCACAAATACGAAAATTAAATGGGATCTAGAGAGGAATTCTGTACGCTGCAAGAAGTAATTTGATGTTGATAACGTCCTTGTGGTAAAATTAATGTTCGTGTTTTTGTTTGAGAAGAGATGCCGATGTGGATTCCTTGCAGTGAATGAGATTGAATATGTTCCCTGGATGGAATTTGTGAATTGTGTCGGGCCTGTGAACCTCAGATGGTATGTTACTGTTCTTCTGTACGTTAGTGTTTAATTTTGTGCATTGGAGAGTGGCTCTTAGAGTGTACTTAAATGTTACATAGGAATTGATGCGTGGATGATTGTTCTTTAACACGGTGTCCGTTGTGAGAGAGATTGTGCATCAAGTTCACGAGCTCTGTTGGATGTGAACTGTGTAGATGTATAATGATCTTGGTTTGGAGCAAGTGTGTCACGAGTGCGCGTGGCTTGTTTGTGTTAGACTGTGTGATATGAACGGATGGTGGTGTGTGCGTAAAGTCTTGTAGGGCAGGTTAATGGTTTATACTCATGCGAAGGCACCCACCGGAGCGAACACGTCGGCTTAGCTGTCTTGGTTTATCATAAGTTATTTTAAAAGCCGAGAGTGTGATCCGCGTGCAAGCTGTTTGATGCTTTTCTAGATGTAAGATGAAGATATTGGCCGAAACTTTTCAAAAGCATACACAACGGCAGAGCGCTATTTTCTTTCTTATGTTGTGAGTGTAGAATGTATATTTGTAGCTTCGTTCAGTTTTGTTTCTTACTAGAGTAAAGTATAGGATGAAAGAGTTGCTGGACATGCTTTGTGTGTTAATAATTTTGTCCTTAAAACCGCTCAATCAGTTGAAGTCGCACTTTGTCATCATGATAATGTAAGTTCGAAAGGTAGTGGTTCGCTCAATCTGGGACTATACGAGGGTGAAGAGTGGTGAAGTGCTTTGGTAAGCTTTCTGTTTTTTAAGAGTGTTCTCAAAGCATCTAAGTACAATCGTTATAGAAAATCACAGAAACGGTTTGTTTTCCTTCTCAGATGACGGTGCGTTTCATTCTTGGTTCTTGCTAGATTTTTTGGAAAGGTCTTGGATATATAAAACGTCGCTGGTTATAATAACCTGCCTTGTGTACTAGGAGAAAGACTCCTAACAGCCTGTTTACGTGTGGTATGGTGGAGGTGACTTAGCTGTTAACATTGTGACGTTTAGCATTATCATACCTTTATATTTCCCGATTTCGAAATGAGAGTTTTTGCTCCTAACACAATCTCCACGCTTTTTTTTTCTTCTTGATGATATTAAAGTAGGAACCTTGTCTTCCACAATTAAGATCTAATTCGGGTTTTCATACTTGCTGTTTTTTAGTATCTTTTCTTATAAATTGGAGAGGCAAACGAATCAAAACGTGTCCCCTGTAAAAAGCAAGAAATCATACCATATAACTTCAATGGTATATTTTCGATCATGTATCAGTGAAATATGGCTAACATCATCACAAGTTAGAAAGTACCGGGAGCATTACACAAGCCAAGTAAGGCAATGCGATCCGGTAGCGAGATGTTCTCCATAGGGCTAATGTAAAAGTAGTGTTTGTTCGTCTTTGGTCTGTGTGGGATCTATTGTATTTGATAATACCGCGTAAAATCCGAATGTCTTAGAAACGAAGTAAAAACTTAATTTCCATGCTAACTCCTTTCTAACAATATGATCCATAAATGGTAATGGAAAATGATTGCTTTCTGTGTCAGCATTCGCATTTATTTTCGTATAGTCGATTGTCAAATCTTTGTCTCCATGCTCTTTTTTTTTTTTTTTTTTTTTTTTTTTTTGTTTAAACTAAAACGTGTTGGAAAATTATATTTTTCATTTTTTCTTCTAATTAAGCTAACAAGGGTTGTTTTTTTATACAACCTTTTCTTTTGTGGAATGTACGAAAGCATGGACTGTAACCCATTGGACTGTCTGTCAGAAAGTCGGGGTTAGTTCATTCGCATCAGAAATTTTCGGTACCTCATTTTTTATTACTTCGTGAATTTTGGGTTAACTCCCGTGCTTTTTGTATTTTTGAGATTGAAGTACTTGAGGTTTTGTAGAATCTGTCGCTCTCCATCAAGATTTTGTGGTGTTGTTACAGAAAATCACGATTGGGTCGAGTGACCCTTGTGGATTGTCGGTGTGATCGTTTGTGTCTAAGTCAAATGTGTCACACAGTTTATTTTATGAATGATTTAAGCACTTTTCTTAAAGAGGGCTTTTTTTTTTTTACATCACATTTATTTTTAAAAATAAATTTGTCATGTTTAGCTATTTTTTAATAATCCACTGTGTCTTAAGCGTAATTTCTTGTTGGTTTCCTTTGTCTTTTAAGTAAAATTAATGGTCAAGTATTTTGTTCTTTGTAAGTGGTTATTTATTTTTTGTAATGGTAGAAATGCTGTTTTTATTACTCTAATTCTGGAGTATCTTCAATTGAAGATTTTGCCTTGGTTCATGTTCACTTTTCTTTAGGTCCCTCATTTCTTCTTTTGAGAGGGGAGGATTCGAAGGATGGGTCTTCGCTTTATCTAACATTGCTCAAGGTAAAAAATTCTCTCTCATTCGGTGGTCGTAGTAATCGTATCAATCCAAATCAGTGAAACTCATTCGGAGTTTGTTAATACGAGATAGTCTCGATTTCTCGCCCAAAATTGAAAATATCCTCCTTCACAAAAGAACGACGTGACAAACGAAGGGGGTAGTGATGAAAGAAGAATCGGTTGTCTGATGACGGAGTGGGATTGTCACCCGAAGAATATATTTCGTAGAAAACCAAGTTACTTCTTGAGAAATACTTCCTCGCACAAGCAACATGCAATGACGTCAATGCGGATATTATTCGATACGTGTTTTATCATCATATGTCGAGGAGTATCTGCGTAGTTGATTGAGATTAAAAGTGACGGCTTCGTCGTTGCTCGAAGGGTTGTTTCTTCTCCATAAACATGTCAATTAAAGCATCACGACGGTCCTCAAAAACATGGGGAATTCCCAAGAATAATGAAGAGGGCACAGAGGAAGGAACTCAGGATGGAGATCGGGCTTTCAAAGTAATTAAACAAACAACAAAGTCTGTAGGTAAGGTGAAACATTCAAACTTTGACCAAAAAAACGTACTTCGGTGAGTCCCTTTAGGAGAGTAATGGATCGATTCCGGCTAAATTTAAAAGTCATTCGTTGTGAGGGGTAAGTGCGGTGGGGAAAGAAAGCTGTTTCTCGCGCGCATATTGAAAGAGGCATAAGTATTTATGCTCGCTCCGAGATGGAGCCAAGGGCAGTTGACATACATCCGATTCCGGAGGGCAATTACATGAATAAGAAACTATCGGGGCCCAAGCTTTTCGGGGGGGGAAGGTTTTTTGGGCCGCATCGAAACCGGAAACAATGTCATTTCAACTGGTATCTTAGCTTAATCGTCTAACAGTTGTTCCATCTAAATTATGGAGACTGAAAAGACTCGTAATCGTCATGGTGCAAATCTTGAGCATCAAAATGTAAAGCGAGTACCAAGCGAAGCTAATGCACGAAGAGGAAATCTCTGAATATTTTGAAAGATCTTCTCCATTTGATGCGAAGCTCTTCGCGCTTACTCGGGATTTTTTAGAGATCAGCTACGTTCGCGAAGGACTATGATATTCGGCTTAGGTTTAGTCTTTCAGAACATCGGGTTCTGGATATGGGAATGAGGTTTAAAACGGAGGTGGATGTGAGTGGTACTTCCTTGAAAATTCGATTGGGGATCTTTATCCGTGGTGTCTCGCTCGTTTCTGTTACACCTACCTTTTTAGGTGAAGGATTAGTAGGAAGTCGAGATGGGTGCCGCTCGTAAGCTCAACACCCACTTCGAGTAGTGAGATCGCTTTCATCTCACCCTACGGTTTGGAATTGGTATTACTCGGGAAGAGACCACGCCTGCCCCACGGCGGCTGCTCACGGCCATTACCGAAGTTGAGGGGGGCCTGTTTGGTTTTGAAAAAAATCTCTACTTAACTTGTTTTGCAAGTTAGGTTTGAAAAACAGATTTTGGTTGATCATCAAGACGGCTCTTGTTGAGTCTTCATCGTGTTTTGAATTTCATTCTTAAAGTCTCCTTTCAACGAGTTGATTTGATTTTGCATGTTTCTCATCATTTGATCATTAGTTCTCTTGTAACTTGAAAACTCATTTGAAAATTCTTGTTGAACATGATTATTAGGCACTTGAAAAGGTTGGTTTTAAAATCCTTGATTTTGAAAATTTGGAGCATGATTATTTTTGAGCTTGAAAACTTGGATTACCCATGTAATTATTTCCGATTACTATTATTTACTTGACTTTGATTTTGATTAAACCTATTTGGACCATTTTTTTTGCACCGGAGCAAAATACAGGTGGTGCCATTTGATTACTAACACGGTTCGGAGGGTTAATTTGATTGTAAGAACCCGTTGCCGCACAAACACTAGATTGATTGTTATCGGTATTAGGACAATTGTAGTTAGCATGAGACCCACCACAAGTAACACATATTTCCTCAACCGCTTTAACTGGAGCGGGATGTATTTTTTATGTGACCAATTAAGAGTTGACAACTTTCTTAGAAACAATCTCGACTAAGGTCGAAATTTGGTCCGCAAGCTTATCAATTCTCTCATCCGTTTTACTAACACTTTTTCTTGAAGTCGTATTCATCCTAGAAACATTCGATTTGTTTCGTGAATAATGAACTTTTGATTTATTCTCCAATTATGTTCGCAAAGCTTCTTAGTCGTTGCTTGACTCAATAGATTTCACCCGCCGCGACATTTAGTAGGAGTCTTGGGCGTTCTCGTTTAAACCGTTATAGAAATGGATCAACATTGATTTAACTCCGTAAAGATCCGTGGTGAGGACAAGGCTTCTAAGCATTCCTATATAATCGTTCCCAAGCTCCTAAGGGTTTTTTTCCATCGAATATGGCTATGTGTAATTCGAGTGAAATTTTCATTCTTTTAATGCTGAGTTTGGTGTGTTGTTCGAAGGAAACTTGCGTGAAAATCTGATTTACAAATTTGTGGTTAACGAGGCACGATCTTCCCAAGTCTGATTGAAATTATGTGTGGTCTTTCTCGTACCACATCTCGCGTTCCGATCCGTCGAGTTCGAATATTTGAACATCATAAGCTTAATAACATCATCGTGCATATCTACTAAATCGTTAAACGTTCAATGGTAATCCTTTTGAAAACTATTAGTGATGGAGCGAATCAACATTTGGTTCGGTTTTTTATGTGTTCTTATGTTTTGTGCTCCCTCCTTCATACATCCATATGAGGGATTTTCCCTCTCATATCCGTGAAACGGGGTTAGCTTGAACTGAGTTGTAACAAATTCGTCTTGAATCTCGCAAAAGTGCATCTGCATTATACTTCGCGGTTTAAAATCGAAGAGTGCTTGTCTACATCCTTCCGTGGAAGTGCACGGTAGCTCTTGACCTATTGTACGTTTCGCCGGATTGGTGCAGCTTCAACGATAGTACGAAGGCTCGGGTGTCGATCTCCGTTTGGAGCGCGTCCGTTATTATTTCGAAGTCTCGGATAATGTGGTTACGTTCTCGAATTCATTTAGAAAATTGGATGTTTTCTAGTGCGGCAATGCACTAACAAAACAATATGTCATGATTAAAAGAAATGATGAAAAGAAAATATTTTTGTTTACGAGATAATCAACAAACTTTTAGGGGTAAACTCCTCTTAAGTAAAAAATTATTACAAAAGAGGTGCGCCTTTTCGTGTAAGTGAACAAGAACGGTATGAATTTGTTGAATCTCTAAGGTTCGAGAAACTTATTGATGTTTTAATACTTCATGTTGAAAGTATTATGTTGTTGGTGTTCTATTTACCAAACTTGTAAAGTTTTTATTTCTTATATTCACGAAATTCACAGTGAAATAAATCAAGTAAAAACTCAGAAGAGCCGAAATAAAGAGATTTGATGTATTTTTCTTATTTATATATATTCTACGACTGGATATATAAGAGAAGATAAAGTAAGAGAAAATATTTTTAAATGTTTTAGTTTTTTTATTTTTTTTTGTATTTTTTGAGATTTTGAGCAAGGCGGATAAGACGAGTGAGAAAAAGACGAAGACTCAAAGTGTAGAGACTTTCGAAAAACGAGAAAAGGTTCTTCAAACCAGGAATCGACAAAACGCAAACGACAGGAATCTTAATCACAAAATCCCCAGCAGACGTCGATACAAAAACTTGATGTGTAAATGGGTATATATACGTTATTAATATTCAAAGTATAATGAGATTACTATAAATCCTTGAGGACAAAAGATTTAAAGTAAAAAATGTACACAAAAAATATCACTCGGTTTAAAACCCGGTAGGTAGGCAACATTTTTTACGGGGTCAGTTTTTTCGACAAAGGTTTATGAAATTGAGACTGTTGTTATTTGACCAATGACTTGAATTGGTTCGAAGATGATTGTTTTCTAAAATCCTAATAGAGAGCAAATAAAGACACAATTAAATCTAAGACTAGACGAAGTAAATGATAACGAAAAAAAGTAAAAGCCAGTCATAAATAAGCGAGAGAACACTAAGAATTCAAGCTTCCTAAATGCTGTTTTCTAAACTTTTTAGATCTAAATGACAATAGTTAAGAAGTTAAAAAGCTAGAAGAATTCTAAACCGAGGTAAAGGTAGAAGCTAAAAAACGAAGAAAACGAGAACGGGGATCGTATCCCGTTCTTTAAAAATTGAACTTTCAGAAAATTAACCCTACGAAATTAAATTTCAACCTAAGCCTAGAATATGATAAAAGAAAATTTTAAGAATGGAAATATGGATTTTTTTTGATTATTTTTCTATTTTTAATGATTTTTTAAAGTTTATAACAAAATTAAGAATTCACGATAAATGTAAAACTTTACGCTAAAATCCTATTTTTTTTCTAAAGAAAAAGGTTAAGTATGATATAAGGAGATTGTTGCAGGGTAAGAAAATAAGAAATCTTAATGTGGCTGTAAACGTAAAATAAGCCGGAGTGTGGAAAATTCAAATAAGAGCACGTCGGAAAAAGGAACCAATCCGTTGCTATGATTTATACTATAACTAAAAAAAGGAGTATGAAAAGAAGAATTTGACCTGTCGCAAACCTTGGACGTATAAAGTCCACAATGGGCACATTAGGTGAGGGAGTTCGCTCGAGTTATGATTTCTGTGTGTGTTGAGGCTGATAAAAGGAGAGGATGTGAGACTAGGTTGAAGGGTCGGGAGGTTCGAGGTCTAGCTCACCCCCGACTTCCAGAGAGAGTTTCCCCTTGTTATTGTTGCAAAAACCTAATAAGCAAAGTTGTAAAAATCGACTTTATAATAAGCCGATTTTTGTGAAAACAACTTTTTTTCTAAATCACTTAGTAGAGCTAGTTACCAGCTTAAAAATCAGACATTATACTTAAAACATTTTTTTACTTTTAACCAAAATCTAAAATTAGCTAAAACACTAAGGATAGCTAAAAATAAGCTCACGAGCTAACGTAAAACGACCTTTTAAGCTTGTCTTTAATATAGAAATAAGCAAATAGAATAAGCGCGGAAAACCTAATAAGGCACTTTTGATAAAAACTATAAAAAACTACTAAACAGCCTCAAAGGGCATCTTTGAGCTTAATTTTTTATAAGCTACAGGAACCTTATGGCTTTATAGCTTATACCAGCTTAAAGACTGGCCAAAAATCTACTAAAAACTACTAAACAAATGCTATTTGAAATCAAATCAGGCATTCAAGAGAAGTATGATAAAAGACTAGATCTTGAATGTTGTTTGTGTGTTGAGAGTTTTATGGTTTTCTATGAAAAGCTTGAATGAGAAGGAATCCTGGATAAATAAGCTGTATAACAACTGTAATTTTAACTACAAATAAGCTAGTAAGACAAAGAATAAACAATAAACATTATGCTATATGCTAAAACACAATTAAACAATTTGGTATAGATACTGCTAACTCAAACAGGCCGAAGTGAAACTTTAAGCTTAATTTCAAAATAAGCAAATGGATCTTATGCTATAAGCCTCATATATCTACTTTTAACATTGGCCAAATAAAGGCTAACGAAAGAAACAGGTAAACAGAAAGAGACATTTGAAAAAAATCAAGAGAAATGTAGGTCAAAGAAAAAACGTATTTGAAAGCAGCCTTATTGAATGTACTTGAAGTTTGCTGAGTGACCTTTGGGTTTTTCAAAAGACAAGATGCTAGAGTTTAAAGCTAAAAATAAGATTAATCGACTAATTAAGCTAGATTTTGCTAAATAAGCTAAAACATATTAACTATGACCTAAAATCTACTAGTATCCAAAATTAAAAAAGCTAAAAACTATTTTAACTTGCTGAATTTTTAGATTGAAAAAGGACTTTTGTCTTTTTAAGCTACTGATGCAGTTACAGTTTAAAAATGGACCAAATCTATAAAAACTAACGTTGAATGTCAGATCCTTAATTGGACTTGACTTAAAAATCGCTTTATACACACTAAAACTAAAGCAATTTGAGCAATAAAATACTATAATAGATTTGGCTTAAAATCTAAAAGGGATGATATAATTAAAAGTTAGCTAGAATTTAGAGACATAATGATCTAATGATCAATAATGGAAAGCTAATTTAAAGATCTAACAAATTTCCTTTTAAATCTAACTTTATAAACTTGCAAATGTAAGTTAAACACAATCCTAAAGACCAAATGCACTTCTTGTGAGTACTAAACTTGTAAGTATGTACTGCACTATGTGCTAAACACCCATAACCTTAAAACGTCCTAAATCCATTTTAAGCTTATGAAGATTGAGTTTTATATGCGCCAAACAAGAGAAGTACCAGCTCGCGCATAATCAGTATATAATAGACCTAAAAAATAGGTTTAACCTACTGAATAAGAAGAATGATAAAACCTATAAAGTTTATGCTACTATTTCTGGTATTTTTTGACAATTTTTGTATAACATAAAAAACAAAACCTAAGATCTAAGCTAACTATTAACGTTTATTAGATCTCATTAAACATACTTAGTAGAAGAAAGGGAAAACATTGTATAAGCATGGTACATAATCTAATTCTAAACAAATTAATCAGACAATAAGCTAAATTAAGCTACAATGCAGTTCTAGAATGCATATGAATGATAAAATAGCAAAACATTGCATCGGTAGCTCTGCTTAACAGGCGTTGACATTGACTTTTGAGCTATCAATAAGCTAACAGCTTATCCTATGATAAGCTGGGGGGGTCCTGGGAAGTCCATTCCTGATTGGCTTGCTTTCATATGCTCAAGCTGTGGTATTTTGATTTTTGGATTTGAATATTGATAAGAAAGTCTTCAACTCAAGCTTTTTTAAGAACTTAGTTGAGTAATTAGCATAGCTTAGAGTAGATCTGACAGCTTATTGAGAGCTTAGTGAACAGTTTTAAGCTTATTTAGACCATGACATGTGAAGTGAAAACAAATTAATAACCAAGATTTAAAAGTGAAACTACAATTTTATATATTAAATCTAGATTACAATGCTTTAAAACAATATTACAGTATTTAAAATGACATTTTCAAGTAAAATTAACAGAGCTTACAAGTCTACACTTAATACTACAGTATAATTTTTGCTAGATTCCAGCTATGAGAGGCGGCAGGACTTGTATTTATATCAAGAGATAGATGGCTTCTAGGTTCTTCAAGTTAGTCTAGAGCTTCCTCTCTCCATTCTTTCCAATCAGTAGATACTCTCTTAAGACGTTAGATTAGAATCACTCACACAGATCGCCACCGCTGGCAACTCCCACTTCTTTGGAGTATGTGTGTTGTGTATTTGCTCTAGTTTTAGTGTAAATTTTTCCCTTTGGGGTGTTCTATTGTTTTGATTGAACAAGCTCGCATCATCCCCCCTTGTCGCAAATTGACCAATCATGCTCATGATTGACGTTTTTGGTGCTGAGCTAGTAACTACGCGGGTATAGTGTGTTCATCTGGAATAAAAATTAATAACTAATATTAACCCAAACATAATAAAAAAAAAACAAAAAATTAAACAACTAATCAAAAAAGCAATAAAAGAATATAAACAAAAAAAATAAAAAACATAACCTAAACGATAAACTCAAAACATAATAAAATAAACCAAATAGCTAAGCACCATACCAATATGTTCAGTGAATTTCTTTGCTGTTCTTTATAAGCTACCATTGTCTTTGGTCTCTTGGTGAGATTATTTTGCCTTAGTAACACACAGTGGTACAAGTAAAAGCTTGAATTCGAAGTGTTGCATGTCCTCCTTTCATTAATCATTTCTATCACTCATTCCTGTTTAAAGTTGAGCATTTTTTTGCATGAGCCTTTTATCCTCAATTATATCTAAACCACTCATTTTCCTTCTTTTAATATTTTCTCCATAAATCACTCTTAAGCGTACTAACCTTGTTTGATTTTGTTGCAAGTTGGGAGCTTTGAATTACGTATTTTATCTTGATTGAAAAAATTGTTCTTTTGCTTTCCTCGATTTAAGATGGAACTTCGCCTGTGGAATTGTGTGGAAACTTAGTATTCTTAGCATATTATGACCACGTCGCATTTGTGAGAAGTTTAAGAGTGCATTTGGTTTAGGGTACATATTGGAGTCTGGGTAGTGTAAGTTATGGACGACTATCTGTGAAGTGTGTCAATAAGCAATTTTTTGCAAATCAGCCATTATTTACCCTTTCTCTTTTTATTCGTTTAACTGAGTGAGGGTTTGACTGAGTGAAAAAGGCCTTTGACTTGGGCTTTTATTTAAGGAAAATAGGCCATGGGTAATTGTTTTGGGCTGGGTAAAAAGGGTTTAGGTAAAAGGGTTTGGTTATGAGATAACGACCGTTAGTTCTTTTATAATAAAAGGACTAACGGTGTTAGGGTTTTAAGGACTTTTGGTGAAAGTTGTTTAACATTAAGGGTATTTTGAGGGTTTTGGCATTTTGTGGTTTGACCAAGGGTTGACTTTTGATGACCTTTTGACCTTTTTGCTATCAAACTCCCGGCTCTTGAGCACTCTTTCCATTCCCGTGTCCGTGTTTGTCTGGTTTTGACCATTTTCATGTGATATTTGCAATATCCGTACCTACACATCACCAAACAACAAAATACACATATACAAGCATATTTATGCACATTTTCATCATTTTAGGGCTTGTTTTGATATACAAATAATATGTGATTTCTCACATATCAAAATTCCCCAAACTAAGTGATTGTCGTGTCCTCACGCAATACTATATGCTCTAAAACCAAATACCTCTAACTTCCCCAAACTAAATCTTTGAAAAGTAGCAAAGACTTTTGTGGGGAGAGTTAAGAAATCACAAGTTTTAAAACACCCTATTTTCCTATTTTTCAAAACCTTTTCTATTTTTATGATTTTTCTAATTTACAACTTACAACTTATTCATGTGTGACATGATGTATTGCTTTCATTATTCATTGATAACTTTTAGAATCACGAAACAAAAAGCACAAGAAGTGTCCAAATGGATAAATTCATCATCCCCGACTTTCACCTCTCCAAACCAAGCTTAAAAACAAGATCATTGTAAAATACAAGTTATGATGCTAACACTACTCATAAAAACTAATTGTGTACTTACTTTTCCTCCCTTATTCCTAATTTTGTATCTCAAGATTTTATTTAAGTCATATACTCGAAGGCTCTTTAAGACTTTATTTCGATACTTATTAATTCCAAAAATAAAGCGTAACGGTTAAAAACGCAATAAATAGCTCCTAGCCCTTTTCAAAAGATCAAATGTCATCAAGATTAAAGTCTACATCGAGGTGACCAAAATTTGGCTTTTATTAGGCTACTTAAGCAAGGTACCATTCATGTCATATACCTTAAGGCTCTTTAAGACATAAATGGACCAATCTTATTTGCACCATATACCCTAAGGCTTTTTAAGGTACAAACAAGAAAAAAAATTAAGCAACAATGTCCATTCCATATACCCTAAGGCTCTTTAAGGAATGAATAAAGCTATAATTTCACTTATTAATTCTACTTACCCCATATACCCTAAGGCTCTTTAAGGGATAAGCAAAATATTTATTATTGTGATACATATAGTATGCCAAATTAAGTATTCCTGATGTGTACTCATATTAATCACAAAGGAACTAAAGAAAACTTACATTAACTAATTATTAACCAAAAAACCGCACAATTCTATTTATTAAACAATTATATATAAAGGTGAAACAAGCTAATGGGAGAAAAAGCCACAATTAACACTTATGAGCCTTAAAGAAATCTAACTATTCTAAGTTTAGCATCAAAACTTATACTCTACTCTATCATCTCTTGTTCTTCACAATTTAAAATTTCTAATAAAGAAACTTGTGAATACTTAGCCTAACGAATTAAGATCGGCACTTTAACAAGTCACATTGACTGGCAACAATCTCAACTCTAATAAATCGATCTTCGCATATTTAAAATCAATTATGGGAACTTGCAAAGTCTTGACTTTTTCAAGCTAGACTTGCGTTTTATGGCTCCTTATATAAAAGATTAGCAAAAATCAATCTATTTATAGCAAAGGAGAAAGCTAAGATATAAAACCGATCGGGTTAAAATTTACTTTTCATTCTCACCAACGGAAAATCTACATTCGTGTCAACTATTTTCTATTTTATTCAACTAACTATTAACATTTTTTTATATATATGAAAAATAAACAAGATATTAAGACTTTAAAATTTTAAAATTTTTGTAGGAAAACAGGGTACGTGAGAACAATGGCAAAGGTAGGTAAGATCATATCGAAGATATACTACCCCATACTAAAATTAAACTTTGTCCTCAATGTTTCCTACTCTAAGCTTAAAAACCCCATACTAGAACTCAAAAAGTCAAATGCATAACCCGAGTATGTAGAAAGTATCACAAAAATCTCAAGCCGTTTATCAAGTATGCTAAAAGATAAATGTTAGTCGATAAAAATCTAGGATATCAGATTTCCCCAAACTAATGGCAAGCAAAGGCTTAGGAAGCTCGAGTGGACCGAGACAAAACACCGAACACGAGAGTCTTCAGAAAATTTTGGTAAATCCTACAAACAATCACAAGTACAAACAATAAGAATCGGAAGAGTACAAGCCTCCTCACATCACATTAGAAATAAGAAAGAAAATAAAAGGATAAGCATGGGGTGCCTCCCACGAAGTGCTTTGTTTTTGGTAACCGAGTCACATAGCTTGACTCGATCCCCGAATTCATTCGTCCTTAGAGAAAGTTTGGAGATCCTGGACTACCTTGGGTGGTAAGTTCCCCCCTCCCGCCCCCCCCCACGAACCCGCGTAATCTACCTCCCCCCCACACCCCCCCCCGCACCGCCCCCCTCCACCCGCTAGACCCCTCGCCCCCCCCAACCACGACAGAGCCCCTCCCCCCCGTCACCCCCGCTCCCCCCCCTCCACAAACCCCCTCTCTCGCCAACCCCGCCCCCCGTTCACACCCTCCCCCCCTCCCCCCCCACCCCCCAACCGTCCCTCCCCCCCATCCACCACGCGCATACTATAAAGCTCAAATAGCTAACTAATACGGTTCTAAAAAGTAAGAGAGCGAAGCGAAAAAAAAGCTTTAAGAGATATTAGACTTTTATAAAGACCAGAGACTTAAAAAGCACACAATAGTTTAGGCATTTATCCAAAAAAGGAGAGATTTTGGCACAAAGATGATTTTTGACTCCTAAAGACAACAACGATCTGATGTTCAAAAACTTATCATCTACAGTGAGCTAGGGACAATAAAACAATGGTTATTTAAACAAATTTATCGAAGTAACAGCATTTATAGAATTCCCACAATTTAAGTAGTGTAAAAACTTGAACTTAGCCCCAAGGAACCATTTTTACTTGAGCAAGTGATTGTAGGGTTTAGTGTTTGATAGCTTGTTATTGTTCTAGCATTGTCAATATAGACTTAAATGAATTTGGTGAAGACATGCACTTAAGCCATTGCCAAATGCACCAGCACAAAAAGTTGCATCAGCAACAACAGTTTAAGCTGTTGTTGCTAGGCACTTTTTCTAAGCCCTTTTTAGTATTAATAAGTAGGAGTTAGGTTTAGGAATTAAGCATTTGTGTAGGTCTCTAGTAGCTTAATAAAGAAAAGCTCTAAAGTTCCTTAATCAGTTTTTGTCCCAGCTTATTTTACCTCTCAAAAGTAGCTTAGCAGCCTATTTGGACTTCAGCTTATTGCATTTTGCATTTTCATTTCTAGATTAAATTTTGAAAAACTTTTTATCTAGATTTGTTCAAAGCAAATAGCATAGCTTATTTCCAAAGTTTTAGCTTTTGAAGTTTAGAAATAAGCTGTGAAGCTTATTTGAAAAAGCTTATAACAGTTTAAGCCTAAAACTTGCACTTTTTCATCTTAATTTTCTTGTTAAATTTGTTAATACTAGGGTAATTTTTGTTTAAATACCATTAGTACACATCATGAGCATCAAGTAGCTTCTTTTAGTTTTAAATTTCATTCAATAATAAGCTAGGAATAAGCTAAAACTCAAAAAGCTAGTTAAAACCACAACTTTCTGTGACAGAATTTGAGATGCTTATTTTCTAGCTTATTCAGTTGTTAAAAGTCAAAAGTGTCTTTGTTAATGTTGTAGAGAATAAGCTAGTCTATAACTTTGTAGTTTTAAGTTTTGGCTGAATCTCATTTTTCAATAAGCAAAAATAAGCCAATAGCGTAGGGTCTATTTTGTATTTTCTTCATAGTTTAGGGTCACCCGTTTCTATTATAGTGTAAAATTGTTAAAGTTTGCCCGCCTACCCTTTAGTTTCGTTTTTTACAGTTTCTACCCTAGAGTGTTGCAAAAATAAAAAGAGAAGGGAAGACAAGGGACCGGGTGAGCAAGACTCGAACCCGGGATCCCTCGATACATCCCCTCCCTTTTGCTAACACACTTAACCACTGCGCCCTTGGGTCTTTTTCGTTAAAGACTCAAGGGCCTTATTATTTATGTACATTTTTGGTTCATAAGCTTAATAAGCTGAAACAGCTTATTAGGGGCTTATTTGTCGAGCTTATTTTGGTTTCTTATTTTTCTTAGGACCATTTCAGTGCCTAGTATTTTTTGTAAATTTTTCAGAATTTTTAGTAATTGTTTAGTATTTTTTATAATTTAATTTAGTTAAAAGTTTATTTAATTCATAATAAATACAAAAATTATCAAAAAAATATTTTGCTTTTTTAGAAAATTTTCTTTTATCATCTAGTTTGTAGGAAAAATATATAGGTGACTCATTTGTGCTTATTTGCACCTTGCCTTTGCTTAATTGTATTTAAAAGCCAAGGAAAATAAGCAAATTTGTCCTTAGCTCTTGCCTTTTTATTTTTTTTAGCTCTGTCAATTTTAGGTACTTGTTTGAGGGCTTATTTGTGTCTCAAAGAAACAAGTCTTTGGGGCTTATTGAAGCTTTGTGGTAAGTCACCAAGGCTGTGGGCCCCACTTTCTCTCCAAAACAGCTTAAGGGGCTTAAATTTAAGCCCCAAAAGCTGTCCCACTGTTGGCAAAACAGTTATAAGCCCTTTGGCTTATTTCATTTTTTTTCTTGCTTATTTTTGACTTTAAGCTTTTCATTTGTGCTTATTATGTTGGCCTTAAGCCATTTGTAGCTTATGTAGTTAGTTCTAGCTTATTTGAGTTTATTGAGTTACAAATTTTAAGTCTTAGTGTACTTATAGACAAATAAGCCATTTCGCCACTTTTAAGCCCGTTTTCAGCTTATTTATAAGCTTTTACAAAAAGTTGTAGTTGTAAAAATTGTTAAGCTCAAGGAGCTTAACAAGTTTGGTTCAAAAAGTTTTTCGAAAAAAAAAGAGAGGAGACAAGGGGTGACCCGGGTGAGCAAGACTCGAACCCGGGCCTCTACCCTCGATACACCTCTCTTTTATAAACCACTCTTACCGCTGCGCCCTTGGGACTTTTTCGTTAAAGTCCCAAGTGGCTTTGTATTTAAGGGAGTTTTAGCTTTTTAAGCTATAAGCTGTTTCAGCTTAATTTCGGCTTATTTATACGCCGAAATTTGGGTTTCTTATTTTTCGTAGGTTAGTTATAGTGTCAAGTAATTTTAGTAAATTTTTCAGAATTTTTAAAAATAGTTTAGTATTTTTTATAATTTAATTTCGTTATAAGTTTTAAAAATTCATAGAAAATATAAAAATTATCAAAAAAATATTTTTCTTTTTTAGAAAATTTTCTTTAGTCATATATTTCGTAGGAAAAATGCAAAAACTTTCGTAGGGTCATTTTTGTAACTTTTTGATTTTTAAAGAACGGGTCTTGTCTTGACTCGTTTTTGGGTCAAACGACCTCCGTTTTCAGTCTAGTCTTTTTCATTCTTCGTTATTAGTCCCCTAGAATAGTTTAGAAGCAAAAATTTCTTCGTAGGGTTAATTTTGAAGATTTTAGGTTTTTGACCTTTTGTTCGGGATTCGTGCTCTCGTTTTTCAGCTTAATTTCATAATTTTTAGGTTTTTCTTAATCGTTTTTATTTGTTATTGTTTAACTTAGCTTTCCACACTCTCAAATCATTTCTCTCATTCAAACTCCAATCTTCCGACTGTATCGATTTTCCAGCACAGCCTCGTTGGGGATAAACGACCCGGGAAAAATGAAACACGCAATCACCACCAAGAGCTGTTTGATTGCTGGCTCAACAGATTTCCATCTTCATTGTGAGTACATAGTATCACTCGGATGTTTTCTTGCTCAACCACAAGGATAATGCGTAGTACTCTGTTAACAGGCTTGTGAACTTATTAGGCGTTCAACAAGTGTTGTAATGGAATGTTCCTAAGAGAATTTATTATGGATCTCTTGGCTCTAGACTCGATTAGTGCTTTTGGTTTTAGTAATCAGAGGTTGGAGCAGACTGCCACCTTTTCAATATTAAACTAACTCTTGAGAGAAAATCAATAGAAGTCGAGTTTATCACCAGTGATAAATGAGACAAATTTCTTTGAAGAAACTCCGATGGCTGGGAAGGGTTGTGCATTGCATCACTGGGTCCATGATGTCGTCTTCAATGTCAGCAATCAACATTATGATTCTGACAGCATATGTATTGACCCAGTTTCTGCCTAAGTTGTGTGGAGGGCTACTTTCTTTAGACCCTTTATCCATACATTTCTTTTTAATTCTTCAACCCCTTCAATGCTTACCAAGACGTCATTACTAACACCTTGTTGTGATTGTTCCAGTGTTAGCTCAATCTTAAGTGGATTCTTCCCTTATACACATTCATCTCCAATCATACCTAAGGACTGCTATTTCTAACTATGGAGTGTCCTTGGGTAGATCCCTCCGGTTCTGGTTGGATCATAGGACAAATACCTAACCTTACCACCTTATGACTTCAGAATCGTCGTGAAATAAGATGTTGTAGGGTATGAGATCGTAACCATAAAACCTTTTTTTTGAAGAGTATCAAGCACTTTGAGTCGATAAGATCACTTATTATTTTCAAGATCACATTTTAAATACATTTCTCCCCTTATTTTAAATACTAATTCACTTAGTTTTTGAAATACTTTGTGATTAAAATTTGTCTTGAAATACCATAGGGAAAACTTTTACTTAGCATGAATATAAGGAACAAAACTTGTCTCCCCACGATTTACATATGTTTGACACCAAAAACAATGATACCAAGTTGTAAAATGAATATAAAATTGAGGGTTAGCATTGTTGAGCACACAATTTTGAAAGATTATTAATTGTCATCGAAGAATTCTTGAAAAATTGTGCTCAACCACCTAATTATCTTATAACAATCAATCTATTTAATAGTCATTATTATTCCGTAGATGTTATTAAGATTAGTGTAAATGTTTTGAATACGAAAGAATTTAAGAATAGTATCCAAAACTTAAACATTGTTTTTTTTGAAACTCCCCCCTCAACATTGAATCATTTAAAAATGACACAAATGAAGAATAATAGTTCTTTGAAAACAATATGAGGGAAGGAGTGTTGAACACACAATTTTGAAAGATTTTGAATCGTCATTGAGAAATTCTTGAAAAATTGTGTTCAACTTTTTGAAAAAAAAAAACCAAATGTTAGAAGACTTCTCTTCTAACGCTGAGGATAAGCGCACTTATGCGTACACTATCCTTTTTCTTGATCTTAAAACTTTGAATGTTTGGTAAGAACAACTCAAGACTAAGAAAAGTTGAATTTCTCGTTGTTAGGATAAGTTGTCTTTATAGATAAACTTTCATTTATTTGAAGTCCGGGTTACGTACTGATATTTGCACATAAGTCATCAAGAAAAATTTGAAATGACATGTTTTGAAAGCATTTGAAACTCTTGTTCGAACTTCATTTACACGCCCGTGTCGATATTAATCAGCATTTCTAGGTACGTAAATGTTATCGATTCCAAGAGACATGTCGAGTAGAATATTTTTTGAAACATTTTCTGATTTTTTGATTTTGTATTTTCTTTTGAAATTTATATTTTTTGTAATTTTTCTTTTTTCAAAAATATGTACATGTTGATGTTTGATGAGGCATCAAGCAGATTCATTTGTCAGAACCTCCAGTTCTGCTGGAGTCAAACATCTCATACCAATTCGTCTGACGAGATACTGAAACCCTTTACTTCGGAAGGGATTTTAGTAACATTCAGCCAATTGTATTCAGTTCTGAAAAGTACAATTCCAATTATAACCGTTTCACCAGTTCTTGATGAATTGATACCGAGTATGGATATGCTTGTACGGGAGTGCCTGCACGGGGTTGCATGATATTGCTATGGCTTGACTGAGAGTCCAATAACAACTTTCTTTATGTTGTATTTGAAGCCATAATCTTGACTTTGTCCGCATCCACATTACTTGAGCATCCACTTGCAGATAATGCCAACGTATTCAGCCTTGCGTATGACATTGCAGTAACAGATCCTTGCTTCATTGACATCCAGCTTACTAGCTTATCACCTAGGAACTATATTCCTCCAGAAGAGCTTTGCGAGTATACAACGCAACCGGCATTGATCGACATCTTAAAAAAGCTATTAGTTCCAAAGCCAGAACCCTTGCGAATACAGAGTCCTAATGTGAATGGTACCTCATACGTAACGAAAGATCCTTTAACTCTTTAGTTATTTAGAAAAGAGATCGATACGGTCTTGCTTGTATCTGCACAATAACATACAACTTGCAAGTATGTATCTGGTACTACTAGATGTCCAGATACATGAGTGACCGCGATTTTGCTACGGTAGTCATTTTGGTTACGGGTTCCACCACTCAAGTCTGCATCAAATTAGGTTCATAGCCATTGTGTACCAATGCTTTGTCCTTTTTCCATACCATGTTTTTTCATAATCTCCTAAGTATAATTTGGCTGATTGATAAAAAAACCGCGTGAGAATTGGTGGGATCTAAAGCCTAAAAAAGAATTTCATTTCCCCATTAAGGAACATCTCAAATTTAACTCCGTGCCATTAATTTTCAAAATGGGTATTTGAAAATTTAAGGTTTGTGTAACCAAAAATAATGTCATCAACGTAAATTTGCACCAGTAGAATATCATCCCGTATTTTGTCGTGAATATGGTCGAGTCAATGATACTTTTAGTAAAACCTTTAGAAATCAGGAATTTTGAGAGTCATCATACCAGACCTCTCGAGCTTGTTTTATCCATATAGAGCTTTCTTAGACGTTAAACTTTGTCTGGATGATCGGTATCCAACGAATCCATCTGGTTGTGTAACATAAACCTCCTCCTTCAATAGACCATTAAGAAATGCATTTTCACGTCCATCTGATAAATTGGAAAAGACTTGTGAGCCATATGCCGACAAAAATACTGACAGCCTCAGGCGAGCAATTGGAGCAAATGATTCTTCGAAAAAATCAATACCCTCTCCTGAAGCAAAAACCCTTGCTACAATTCGTGCTATTGTTTGCTAATTACAGTTTGTCTTCATCCATTTTTGTCTTACCATAACCACTTTAGACTGATTACGTTCTTTGCCAAAAGGGTTTTGTCCAACGAGTTCCCAGACTTGGAGTTTGTCAAACTGATGAAGTTCTTCCTGCATTGCTTCTATCCATGTAGAATCAGCCATTGCCTCCTTAATGTTTTTCGGTTCAACAATACTCACGGTGAGTGCGAACATACACATTTCAAGATCGGTTGCAAGTTGTCGTCTTGTTTGCACTGGCTTGGATAGATCTCCACGAACTTGATTTAACGGGTGTTCTTTTGTCCATTGGTATTCGGAATCTTAAGGTTGATTGAAGGTATGCAAACTTGAAGTACCAATATTACGTGAGGAAGACTCAGCAGCTACATGTACCGGTGTACAGAAAGGATTGGTAAATTCATGTTCTGTATTGTCTGCTTGATTTTCGTTGTTTTCCTCAGCATGAAACATTTATAGGGAGTAGATGGTTTCAGATTGAGGTTGACTATACATTGAATGTGGTGTCTCTTTTTGAATAGAATTTTCGGTGGAGAAGAAGACTTGTTTGACACAGAAGACCATCATTGAAAAATCATTGTACAAAGGACCGAAAAAGAAGATCCAAACTCCTTTGAGGTGAAGTGTGTGTAGTAGACATGATGATAGGAGATCTGTTGAAGGAGAAAAATTTTGTAGTTCTGTTGCGGGGTCAGGGTTCTCATATTCTGACGCCTTTTGTCGTTGGGGAACGAGGCCTGAAGTATCATTAGCAACAGACGTCTCAACCTTATACTCTCAACCTTATACTCTCTAGCTAACTTACCAACCTCAAATTCTGTCGGCTATTGTTGTGATCACTTGGTAAAGTAAACCCGATATACCAAACTTGAAAATGAAGTGAAATCCCCCAAATTTGTTACTTAAGCTTGCACTGTTGTTGATTGAAGAATGGTGCAAGATTAAATCTATAAGTACTCTATACCCTACCGGAAAAGTATAAGAAGTACAACACCTCTTGAAATTATCCACATCGACTTTTGCGTGTGACACTGAGTACTATAATGTAACTCCTTTAAGTGATAGTTAACCAAGTCTGCAACCAACTACCCCTGACTGCTGGTAACTAGATAATGCAAGTCTCAATCATAACCGGTAGTACATTTTGTTTTTTTGTTCAAGCAAGTTCATCAATCGATAGATTGGTTTTTTAAAGAAAAGGGGTAGAAAATAGAAGGAAGTCTCGATGATGAAATAAGTAGACGCCTTCGTGAAATCCAACTTCAATCTCAAATAAAGGATACCAAATCAACTCCGTGATCACTTGTCGTCGTAGTCCGAATCTTTAGCCATTTGTCATTTATTGAATCTTTCCAGAATCGTTTTAGTGTTATGTATCGTGTTTGTTGTTGTTGTTTGATTAAAAGCGATAAAACTAAGAACAAATGTTGTTTTGAATTGTCGTCAATGAATCCACATTTGTCTAGTCAGACTTTGTCATGATAGTTGTAGTCCCTGGCTCAATCCAAAAATTGTGTCCATGTAACCAATTTATACAAAAATTCGAGTATAAAATTGGTTAAATTTTCGGATTATGAATCAATTCCAGCCCAACATCAATTAAAATCCAGCCCATGTAATTTATATCAATCGGCCTATGATTTTCATTTAGAAGCCCGGTCCATCACCACTCTATTACCAGAACCATAGGAAAAAAATAGGTATAAAAGGTAACCTATCCCTAATAAAACTCAGTTACCCTAACTCCTAATCCACATTCATATATTCCAATCGCCTACCACTTATGCCTTCTTCCAAACAAAACACTGATCCCAATTAATCTCTTTCTAAAAAAACATCCATCATTGGCATATAACTTAATGATGATAAATAAATCACCTTGATCTCAATCTCATACTAGTGAATCATACGCAACCACATGAACCCTTTAATTCATCGTATGAAATCTATTTCTTAATCTGTTTCCGAACCATAAAAAAAAAAAAATCATAACGAACCCCCTTGAAATATGACTTCAATGGCTTCATCTTATGTCATGGGATTCAGATCCCTCATGGTCTCGGTGTAGTTTGTTTATGGTTTTTGTTTGTGTGTCTTTAGTCGAATCAAAGATGGAACAAAACACTTTCTTGGATTTAGTTATTTTCTTGCATATTTCGAAGAGAAAAATGAAAGAAGTTGAACTTCTGATAGATCGAAGATGAGAATTTCCTTTCGAGTTGTTGATCTTTTGAGGGTCATGACGGATTGCTATATTACTCGAATCGAAATAGACTGAGATCAGTTGATGTTTTTTTCGAGTCTTATTAACGGTGTGTAGATAGAGATTGTGTGTTTTTAGTGATGTGCGAAGGTATATATATAGATATTGTTGTGGATTTTGTTTGTGAAGGAGGTTATTAGGATAGTCTTGGGTTGTTGTTGGATTGATTTGGCTGTAATTTAATTGTTGTTGATGTTGATGATGTTGGTTGTCTTATTGACTCTGCTTCTTTTCTGTTTTGGTTTGCCTTAACTCGACTGAGTTTTACCGGGTCAACTCGGTAAATACCTAGTTGACTCGGTTTGGGTTGTGGTTTAACAAAACGCAACCAAGCAAGTCATCAATACCAAAACGCAAGTTGTCTTGGGGGCAAAACGCAACCAAGCAAAACGCAAGATTTGAATCTTGAGACAAATCGTAAGGCAAGTCGCAAAGACAAAATGCAAGATTTGTGGAAAATTGGACAGCATAACGTTTAGATTTGCAATATAAAGGGTCTTCAACAAGCAAAACGCAATAGCAAATCTCAATAGCAAAACGCAGCTTTGAGGCAAGTCGCAGGAGACAAAACGCAGGACCAAAACGCAATGGTTTTAACAAAACGCAACATTCTGAGACAAAACGCAACAAATACAAAGTGTCATTTTCAAGGTCGCTTTCGAGTTGTACTCGTTTTTGTCTCTTCCACAAAACGCAATGAAGTTTTTACAAAACTGCAAACGAGAGAAATAATACTTCAAACTTTCGAATAAGCCCAAATCTTCCAACTGCTTATGAAATAAGCTAACCACTATACCTAAATTAGCTATTACAAGTATTCAAACAAGAAATACAAGCTTTTCAGATCAAATCCACCAACCTTTTAGTAAAAACGCAACCTAGAAATTCAAAGATAAAACTAAAAAAAATGGGTTTTCTAGCCACGAATTTGCTAAGACATAAGCTAAGAAGAACAAGAAACACAAAAAGGACACATTTTTCTTCCAAAAACTTAACCACACCACGAATTCGTAAGCTAAACTATAAATAAGCCACGAATTGACATAAAAACTTATAAAACCCATAAATCATCCCTACCACCCGAGGCTCTGTACCAAATGTCGGACCTCTATAATCATTTCACTTCAATGTCTTGATAGCACAAAATAAATAAGAAGAAGATTAGTGGTGTTTGTGGTGGTTGCGATTTGCTTGAGAGAGAAAGAGAGAAAAAGTGGAAGGATTACTTGCAAATGAAAAGTTACAAATGAACCAACACCCTCTCCATCCTTGGAGAGGGGTATTTATAGTTAAGACTAAAAGGCTTGCATGCCTTTAGTAATTCTACGGGCCAGGCTCGGGTTTACTTGGGCTTTCGCCCGATACACGTGACCGATTAGATTACATTGAATGAGCCCGTTTACCCATTCTAGCCTATTACAACGTTACATATTAAAATGACCGAGACTTAATATTCTAAATGAACGAACTTCCGTGTTCGACTCATTATTTGAGGCTAACACATACTTTACAAGCAAACTATTCTATGACCCGAATTGAGGTAGATCAGCATAACATGGAGCTTATTGAGATCTATTGGGGGTAATAAATTACTTCTTCCCTAATTCTTCATAAGATGAATATTACTATGAATCCTAATCGTCCCAAAACTATATTTACATGTATATGGGCTTAGCAATCGTGTACTCAAATAATTAACTTGGGTTAAAACAATAATGTACTAAAAGCGAGTACATACATGGTAGCCTAAGGTGATTTGGGAGTAACAATTGGTTTAAGGGTGGCAATGCTCTTCATTAATAGTCCGGCTTAACCAGAAAATTACAAGAACCATGAAAAAGGATAGGCTCGAAGGGTTGTACTAGGGGTATCCTGCACTAAAAATGAGTGCATGGCAAGGGTGTAGGATAGTTATATGATCGGTGTGACCATCATAACAATTACAGGTTTAAAACATGGGTTAATCCTAATGCCTCTTATCAAGAAAATCCTAATACTTACTATGCGGTCTCGGGATGCATCACAAAAACAAGTTCTAGAATTTAATATACTACCGGTACACTCATATGATTTTAAACCGATCTCAATGCTCCAGAAAAGGCGACAAAGATCATACGTACACATCCGTAACGACAGAATAGACACATTGTATGACGATTCGAAACCTTAAACTCAAACTTGCTAAAGTATAATCATCTTGGGTATCAATAATGGATACCCGAATTCCTATAGATCTAAAGGCGAACCTCACATTTTTGGGGTGGAATTCTGAGGGTTTTGTGCTAGTCATATAAATTCCTATCCATGAGACGCTAATAATAATCAATTTTCGTTGGTATGTATCATAATAAAATTTGTCAAAATTACCTTTTTATGTTATGTTTCGATATATTACCCATTATTTTAAAGACAAAGCAAATGGCAAATGAAAGAATAATTTCTAAGGCTTATTTCCCCCCTACGCTTAAGTTGAACATTGTACCCAATCTTCTATAGAAGTACTCGTAAAAACGAAAAAAAAGAAAAGAAAAAAGTAAAGAGAATTCTATACTTCCCTGTGTTTGCTCAATAATGGAGAAAAACAAGACGATAACTGGTTAAATCGTCCTCCAAGAGTCGTCTAATGAAAACATCCTAAGATCTTCCAAGCTTCTTCTCGTCAAATATAACCTGTAATCAAAGACAAAGACAACTACACCAAGCGTAAAATCGACAGGATAGATAAATATACAATAAGAGTTTAGGGTTTTGACTCTACGAAAGCAGTAAAGATAGGATGAGAGTAATGATATAATTATAGGTTTACGTAGGTTTACAAAAGAATTACAAATTTTAAATATTGCACATTTTAATTTTCATAAATACTTGAATTTTTTTAAATTTTTACATAACTGGAGACGCGACGCCGTTGGGTTTTATCCCGATGCCGTCTCCAGCGTCTGTGAAAATTTCTTCTTTGTTTTTAATGAGTAATTTCATGCACGCAATTTTATTAGTCAAATCTGAAGAAAGCGCTGCATAAAAACCTGGAATTAATCATAACAATCATGTGACTCGAAACCGACGCGAATTAATCTAAAAAATTTATTTTAAATGTTTGAATTTGGTCCAATATTTTTTATTGGGGTTTATTAAAAAACCAAATGTTTCCCCTATACTTATTTTGTTGCAAAATGCCTTTGATTGCAAATAAGATGAAGTTACAAACATATAAAGCATGATTACAAAATGGTTCAAACATAATAAAACAAACAATGAAGAATTGAAACACAAGACACTCCTAATTTGAAAGAAAGTTAAATATTAGGTTGCCTCCCAAAAAGCGCTTTTCTTTATTTACGAGTCTTGTAGCTAGAATCAAAGTCACACGTCCTTACGTTACTTCTCCTTCATCATCCATTTCACCTTCTATTTTAGTAAGAGTGGGATGCTTGCTTTTGAAGTTTTGCGTCAACCATTGGGTCGATACTTCATCTCCCTTTTCAGGTGAAGTTTGATCCTTTCTTCCCATTCCAGTACTAGCCTATTTACAATCATAATAGGGGCTATAGGCTCTATATCGTTTTTAATTCCTCTCTCGACCTTACAGAGGGACTCAGGTATCCTATGTAAACTAAGCTTACTCTTTCCAGATCTTAGAGTTATGGTGCCTTTGTCGAACTTAATTACGGCCTTAACCGTTGTCAGGAATGGTGTTCCTAAAATGAAAGGCCTCTTTTCGTCTTCCTTAATGTCTAAAATCATGAAGTCTATGGGGTACACATGCTCAACGACCTCAACTAATACATCCTCTGCTATTCCTAAAGGGTAGATATACGAGTGGCTAGCTAGGGAGAGTCTAATGTCCGTCTCAGCAGGCCTTTCATCGGTTAATTTCATATAGGTAGAGAGGGGCATGCCATTTACGTCGGATCCTTGGTCAACTAGGGCGTTCATGTGTTTTAGGCTTCCTATGTTAAAGGGAATTTCAAAGTTTCCTCCGATGTCCTCCTTCCTTGTTATCTTTTTCTTGAGGATTACTTCATACGCAGACCCCCTAGGTGATACATTATAGGTCTTTCCTTTTACTTTCCCAACTCGAACTCCTGACAGGGAGTCATTGAACCTATGATTATCAACAAGTCCCTTGATTAATTTCTCGTTGATCTTATGTTTCAGGTAATATCCTATAGGTTGAGAGCTAGGCACTTCTGCTGCTTCTTCATTTTCAGTTTTCTTGATTGGTTCGTTTTTTGTTCCATCCTCAGCTTTATTCTCCTTCTCGGCTTCCTTTACTGGTACCTCTGTATTTGTCTTGTTGATACCGCCATCAGCTGCTATGTCATCCTTGTCACTTATTTCTTCTTCCCTCCTGGCAATAGAGATATAATTTACGTTTTTTTGTGATAGGGGATTTAGCATCTTCTCTTATCAACACCTTTTTAGGTTTTCTGCTGGTCGTGAGTTCTTTAAGAAGTCTGAAAATTTCAGTCATTCTATCGTTGATCTCCTCTCGCTGCTTGAAAATGGCATTCTTAAATCTTTCCATTCTTTCGGTGTGTGCTGCCATGTAGTCCCGTACTCGAGCCTCAAAAGTGGTTCCTAATGCCTGGGGCTGAGGGTTTGGACCGGTACGTTTATGAAAAGTGAAGGGGTTCTGCTTTGGTGGTTCATTCAGGTTTCGAGGGTTTGAGTAGACTGCTTCGGCATAAGCTTGAGGGACGTATGTTGAGTTCGGTTTGGGTGTCGGTCGTGATCCCTTTAGTAAGAAGTTAATCTGGTCTTCGAGCTCAAGAAGTCTTCGGTCAGGTGTTTTTGAGGCGCTTTGAGGTGTAGAAATAGCCTTGATCGGTTTAACGAATTCTTTTGTGTCATTCCAGCCCTCATGGTCGTAGAGGGCGAGGTTCTTAATGATTTCCCAAGATTAGTCGGTATTCTTATAGCGGAGTTTGCCGCAGGCGGCGTGGTCAATCTCGCACTTAAGATGAAAGGAGACATGATCATAAAAAATTTGGATTTGAAGCCAATGATTGATATCATGATGCAGGACTTTTTGCAGTAAGTCCTTAAAACAAGTCAATGCTTCAGATAGAGATTCTCCATGATGTTGTTGGTACATCAGGATATTATTGCGTAGTTTTGTGGTCATTCCCGGTGGAAAGAATTGAGCAAGGAAATAAGTAGTAAGATCCTCCCATGTGGTGATGGATCCTGCTAGAAGACGTTCAAGCTAATTGCTAGCTTGATCGCGAAGGGAAAACTGAAATAAACGCAGGCACGTTCTTTCCCTGTTTGCACCGTCAAGGTCAAGTGAGTCTATAAGTTTTAAGAAATCCTTGAGGTGTTGGTTTGGATCCTCAGACTTGTTCCCTATGGGGAGCTCGATGGTATTCTTGTAGCCCTCGTGTCTAGGTTTGGAGTAGTCTCCAAGAGTACAGATAGGATTCTCGTCTCCCATGGTGGTTGACGAGAATAGGTTACGAAACAATTAACACAAAGAAAAGATAGACTACGAGAAAGCTAATATGTGGAATTAAAGTCTTAATTCAAAGGATTCAAGCGAGTAAAACTAAGTTAAACTATGATCAAAACCTAACTATTCCCCGGAAACGGCGCTAAAAACTTGATGCGAGGGTTGTAGGACTTCAACAAGAAGTTTTACAACTCCCTAGGCAGAGTACCTAACCGTTGTAGTAGTAGTATAGGCAAGAATTGGGGGTAGTTATCATTCTCTAGGGGAATAGGTTGGGAAGGCTTGATCACGGTCTAACAGAATTCTAGGGGTTGAGAGAAGATTATTTTTGTGTTTTTATATTTTATGAAAGCAGGTAAATCTATGGTTTGAGAGGTTGGTTTGTTTAACTAATAACTAAACTAATATCTAATCTACTGGTGATAACTTTATGATAATTAAATGTATTTACTTAATCATGCATTACTTTATCAGATTCGCTTCTCTACTCTTGTTCCTTGTCACAGCTTGTAATGATCTGATGTAAGGTATTTCTAGGTCATGAACGGATTACACGAACCCGGAGTCTATTTAATATTCCGTTAAGGCAACGCACAAGTAAGGTAGTATGAAGACTATTACAAGGCCCCTAAGAGTATATTAAATGCTTGTGAAATATCTTAAGAGGGATCAACCATATAAGGGGGTAAGGTAGTATGAAGACTGTTACCCGATGGTATCCTTTCTACGCACTCGCGTTTCCCTAGACGTGTCTACAGCGATACAGACAAAAGCTGGTTTTCTAAAGCCTAACGCGCACATTCATCAACAAGAATCAACAGTAATAGGATCTACAATCCGACTTTCATGCAATCATAAGCAAATACAAAAGAGGGTTTAGCTAGCATGTTAAGGATAAAGCAAGAACATAGATTAATCACACAACACATAGACATATTGAATGATTAATGAATAACACTCTTACTTGATTAAAACATGGATAAAAGGTAGTTACAATAGGGGTTGAGGCCCTAAAAACGACATTTAAAGCTGCTACAAAGACTAGGATTTGTCTCTCAAAAGTTATACAAAGTTACACACTCAAAACCCTAAAATCGGTTTTGTATATATAGAGATATCGCTGCGACGACGTCGTGTTGAAGTCCTGACACCGTCGCTACGTGGATGATTCTAGATCCTCTTTAAGTCGGCCACGTCCTGGCGCCGTCGCTAGATCTTTGACGCCGTCACTGGATAGATCACGACGGCGTTGCTTTATGCCTGCGACACCGTCTCCACTCTCTGTGAACAATACTTCTTCATGGATTTGGTGTAGGTCCGTAATCTTGTCTGTTTCTTCTCTAAATGAGCCCAAGTCACGTGTATTTTCTCCAAATGTCATACAAGTGCTAAAAACCTGAAAACAAACGATTAAGCACATAATCTGGGCATATTTGCATGATTTAGGGGGTTAAATGACTCCGAAATAGTGTATAAAATGACACCTCATCAGTATCACTATCTGAATTCACGTAATCAAACCCTCTCGCCAACTCCAGCACCAAAGCATGAGCGGCCTGACGCTCAACAGTAGTAAGCCAGAAATTACATCATGTAGTGCACCCGATTCAATTTTATCAACCAATCCAATGAGCTCTTCCTTAGACGCAATCGACACATCCAGAATGACCACAGGTTTAGTCAACTTAATAGGAGGTTTAATACTGGTAGCATCATGCTTATTAATAACCATAGACGCACCACTAGCAATATTAGCGTAAGAGTTTTCTTTCGATGAGATATTAGGATTCGCAACCAAGATCATATCCCACATAGCAAATATAGCATCCATAACAACTTTATGCTTTTCAATAGTCATTCCATTCAAAACCGCCTCATATTTACCCGTCTCAATACCCTTAGTAAGGTCATCTATGTCACCAAGTGACTTGAGCTGAACACCAAAGATACTCTTAAAATTAGAACCCACTCTAGACAATGGAGCCGAACCCATTATGTTCCCACCATCATGTTGGTTTGAGTTAGATGTCTCCTTTGATAATGAGGACTTACCAGCAAGGCTCGACACTTTAATACCATTGCCATCAGGCAATCCAAAGGAACCTGACTCGTTTACATTACTCGTTTTCAAACGATGCAAGTAAATAAGTAAAAAGCTACCACTTACATGCAATTAATGATTTTCGTTTCAATGTTCTTGCTCAAGATTTAATAGTTTGTGTGCGCGTATCAGTTCTTGTTACTATGTGTGTATCTCATTTTTTCTGTATGTGTCTCGTTGTTTAGTGAATCATTTCATATTCCCCCCTACTCTCATAATTAATTTCATATATACCTAAAGTGCAACTATTGAATGCATAATGTACAATGTTTTTTAATGCATGTTTGGGTATATATGAAATTTCAATTAAAAGAAGAGGAGATATGAAATTGCCCCTTTTTTAAAGTATATATGTTAGTTTTTTAGGCAGTAAAACGACGTCGTTTGGTTTAGGGACAATATTAACGGGAAAAATTCATTCTATTACGATCTGTTGGTTTAGGGATAATATCCAAGAAAATACTATCCAAATCAAATCAAAAAACCACTAACAGAACCCATAAACCGAAACATGTCGGCGACTAAGCAAGTAATAAATTTTCTTTCTATAAAACAAAATGATATCACTTATATGCAACTAACAGCATCGCTTAGTTTAAGCATAATCTTAAACATTATAACTCATCTTTAAACGATGTTATTTATCCTTAAATACAGATTTAAGCCTTAAACAATCTAACCCAAACCTTAAACACAGCATAATTTTGGCAAGACAAAAACTACTGACTTTTGGACTCTATTTGTGTTTTGGCTCAGATTTTGTATTGGTTGTAAAAATAAGGTTGGCTTTTATATGAACTAAGCAAGTAATAATTTTTTTCTTTATAAAACAAAATGATATCACTTATATGCAATTAACAACATCGCTTAGTTTAAGCATAATCTCAAATATCATAGCTCATCTTTAAACGACGTCATTTAACCATTAAATACAAATTTAAGCCTTAAACGGTCCAACGCAAACCTTAAAGGACATAATTTAGGTAAGACAAAACTACTGCATTTTGGTCTCTATGTATGTTTTGGTCAGATATTTTAATGGCTGCAAAATAAGGTTTGCTTTTATGCGAACGGGTTTTACACCGAAATTACGACTCACCAATTGACAGATGCATTATAGCCAAGAATCGGGAGATCGTTTGCTTAATCACTACTAGTACTAGAATACATTATTGTTTGCTACGAACGTATTGTGTGTGTCGATATAGAGGGATCATACTTTTGATCCTAATGGTTTTCGCATGGTATTTATATTATACACACGCGTATATTCAAGACGGTGTATTCGTTAATTGCCAAAAGGTACGCGTTCTTGATCCCTTTGTTAATTACATATTCTATACGTGTTTGTGTTTTCCGTTGCGTACTCATGATACATTAAAGGTTAATTAGTTGTAAAAACTCAACAGTGGTATCAGAGCCATTGTATAGATTTGTAATTACAAAGAAGTAAAATTAGACAAAATTAGGGTTCTTGGTCATTTTTTAAGCCCTTTGGGCGGTTTTTGTTATAAAGATTCGATCTTTATTAAAAATAAAATTAATCAGACGAAACCCTAGGTTGTATGTAATTTTATATGTTAAATTCGATAGTTTAATTTGTTAATTGATCATGTTTAGTCAAAAATTAATTGTTAATTTGATTATCTGAGATAAACACATGCAAGTTTATCATGGATTGATATATGATATATATGGTTGATTAATTGTTAACTAGATACATGCAAATTTGATGGTTAGTAAAATATTTATGCATAAAAGTTGTTTTTAGTTTTTTCAGATTGTTTGACACGCTGTTACTAAAAAATTCGTAAAATACTCATAGTAAGTCAAAAAAATTGAAATTTTTATGATAGATCCGCGACTCAGTAAGCTACAACTTTGTAGTTTACTGCTAAAGCTGGGGAAGACCTTAGCTATGTCCTGACGGGGCCTGAAGTCGACTAAAATTTTATATATGCTTTTATGTGCTATGTGGTATATATTTATATTTGGCTTACGCAATCGATTATGTCGATGGATGTGACCGGATTCATTAGAAGAAGGAGCCTTATATGAATATATACATAGTTTAATTATTAGATAATTATAATCATCATAAATATTTGCATGTCTTAATTGTTAAGTGTTTAAATAAATGTTATGTGTATTAGTTTTGTTTATATTGTTTTATTTTAAGTTTTGACTTGTGAGAAAATAAAAGGGTTCTTCGAAAAATAAATATAAACATATAATAATTAGGAAATAAGATTTATTATACACTATTAATTGAAGTCTTATGTGTCAATTTGGGTTCGGCTTACATCCGATAATCATGGCCTTCGGGTTTCCCACGACAAGACTTGTAATTTAATAGTTCATAATGTGTTTTTAAATTAAAGATTTTTTTTTTACCAATGACGAAATTTGCAAAAGTACTATTTGGTTGCTAGGATAAGGTTCGGGAGACTCATCAAGACTTCGGTCTTGTAGATACCATTACCATATAATACCGGACTACGTTGTAGTTTCCTTACCTTGCATACTATTTAGGAAGTCGCGAATGGTCTAGGTTTTGAATGGTTTTTTAACCATTTTTTAATCTTTTCCCGTGATAAAATATAAAATCTTTAAGATTTGAAAACATGTTGAATCATCAATTTTTAAAGGTAACACTATTTATACATGAGAAGAAAATAAGTGTTACCGTAATAAATAACTTAATTGAGTAAGGTTTTTATTAAGATTTATGATACGAAGATGTATGCATGCTTCTTCATACATATTTGCCACGTTAAATATTATACCCTTTTAAATAAGTTATTGCCATCCAATCTGTAAAAAAACTTGCAGTTGCTTTTTACTACGCGTGAGACGTATATAAATTGCAATCCCAAGGTGATTATACACTTTTTCGTGAGACGTTAGTGTTACATAATCACAGTTCTTGATTGGACGACTTAATTGAGGTAAGCTGGTGAGACCTTATGCTCAAGGCATAGATGGGATAAAACATGCTTACTAGCATATTAATGTAATAAAGTAAGTCCCATAAGGTTCTAGGAATTGCATCGGTGGCAATTATTGATCGTCAATTACCTTTTGAATACACCATTGCTAGCAGATCAACTGATGTGATGGTGGTATGTCAAGCTGGATCCTAGCCTTTAGAAAATTAATTGTTTAAAAAGTTTAAACATGTGTAGTTAATTTTTTCTAAGGAATATTATCGAAAATACTAAATAATTGAATTTTGCGATTCTATTAATATTATTAATGCAACGATAAACCGTAAACAATGGTTTGTTTCTTTCTTGAAGAAGTCAAACCGAGACTCCTTTCCTTGTAAAGAAAAAAGGAGACTCGTTTCTATCATCTTTCTTGCTCCAAAAAGTTATAATAGGAACGTAGGAATTGTCCTAATGTAATCAAACTCATAGAAAAATTAAATGTTAAGAAGATTGCATGACTTATATTTTCATATAGATTTCATCACCCTTATTCAGTGGTGAATACTTTAAAACATATAAGACATTTGGATAACTAGAGAACATGTTCTTAAAAATATCAAATGATAACATCTTAATCTAAGATGCTTTATGAGTTTTTGATTAGGAAATATCAATACTACTGCAAAGTTGGTAAAGGCAAACTAGCATGATTTATCTAGTTATTTGCTTTAATCAAATTAAGGAGGAAATTGCATGCCTAATTTCCAAGTTAATAAATAGAATTGATGGATAGTCCCTCATCTACATAGTAGAACTTTTGAAATCCAAGTACATTGCTACTAATTAAGATTTCAAAGAGAGTTAGAAAATAAATAGATCACTATTTGTTTTCACTGGTTATGTAACACTTACAATGTTGTCAAATCCAGTAGGAGCATCGTGATTTATTTCTGAACAAGACATTAATGTAATGTTGTCTAATTCAGTGGGAGCTACAAGGTTTATTATCTTGTTAGTAACCCAGATTATTTCTCGCTTGTCTTGAGATAATGCATAATTTTCCAACTATAGACACTCATGGTTTTAAGGATAGTCGTGCACTATTTCTTATCAAATAAAGTGGTTCTATATCTACTTGTAACACTAATATCTGTGACACTATCATATTGTCCATATAAACAAACAAATGTCATGTTGTTTGACTACATGTATGATGTTGTGCCATGCACAAGCGGGAGAAATCTCTATTGTGTGCAAGGTACAACACATGACAATAACAATATGATTAAAGGTTCTCTTGACCGTAAGGTAAGAAACAATATGTCAAGATATGAATTAAAAACTACTTCAAGTAAAATGTTTATGTGTTTTTGAATTGTCCAAAATAATGAAGTAATCTTGATTTAAATACTACTTCAATGGCTTAGTAATTTGTTTAGACAATTGTCATTATGCACCTTCTATAACTAGAAGTGTTGTTTCAATTTCTTGTTTGGTTGAAAATGGATTTGTCTAGTGTTTTACGTATTATGGAATTTCAGTTTCTAGAAACAATGTTCTTTATTTTAATGCTATTCCCAGTAATGGTATTTATGAAATTGATATGTCTAATTTTGTGCCAAATGATAATTCTATTTATAATGTTAGCAACAAAAGAGTTAAGCACAACTTGGACTTTACTTATCTATGGCACCGCCATCTTGCTCATATAAGAAAGAAACGTATTGAAAAGCTGCAACATGATGGGCTTTTAAAGTCAACAAATGATGAGTCATTTGATCAATGCGTGTCTTGTTTATCGGTAAGATGACAAGGAAATCGTTTCCACATCGTCCCAAAGGGCACTGATCAACTTGGCGTCATTCATATTGATTTGTGGACCAACTTAGACATGTGTCAGAAAATATGCTTACTACTTCATTAGCCTTTACGGATGGATTATAGTCAATATGGCTATAGTTATTTACTTAAACATAAACATAGGTTTTGAAACGTCAAAAGGTGTTAAGAGATGAAGTAGAAAATCAACTCGGAAGACTATAAAGCGCATAGAAATTCAGATCGAGAGGCGAATACATAAGTCAAGAGTTTAAAAAATTAATCTAAAAGCTTGTGGAATTGTCCTAGCAACTCTACTCCACCTAATACACACACAACACAATGGGTGTCTGAAAGGAGAATCTACTATTGTTAGACATGGTTCGATCTCACACTCACACACACAGAATATCTTACAACTTTGGCCATTGCCCTTTTGGGATTATGCTCTAGAGTCTGCTGCACGCATTCTCAATATGGTTCCAACCAAGAAGGTTTGATAAGCACCAAATGAAACTATGTTTGGAAAAGTTCCTAATTTGTCTTACTTAAAGGTCTAGGGTTGTGAGGCTCTTGTGAAGAGAGATACGTCTGACAAACTTCAACAAAGATCTGTTAAGCGTATCTTTATATGATACCCAAAGGAAACGATGGGTTACTATTTCTACTTCCCACCGGAAAACAAAATAGTTGTTGCGAGGTATGCTGAATTCTTTGAGAAAAATCTTTTGTCTCAAGAAGTCAGTTGGAGGGCGGGAGAACTTGAAAAAATTCAAGATGAAGATACATCACCTTCTGAAATCACTAGCGAAATTCCTATGGAGGTTGAAGGTTTCAAACCACCTCATGAGGAAGAAGCTCTTGTTCGTAGGTCCGTAAAGACACATCGAGCTCCTGAACGCTTATGTCTAAATGTAGAAGTGGAGGAGCATAGTTTTAGAGGATCTTAATGAACCCGCTAACTATAAAGCTGCAATGTTAATCAGCTAATAAGGCTCGATGCTATGAATGTGGAGATGCAATCCATGAAAGATAATCAAGTCTGGCGCTTGGTTGATCTTCCTCCTAATGGTAAGACTGTTAGAAGCAAATGGCTTTTTAAGAAAAAGACTGACATGGATGGCAATGTACACACCTATAAAGCTCGTCTTGTAGCAAAGGGATTTACTCAAACCTACGGGGTTGGATTATGAAGAAACTTCTCACCCGTTGCTGACATTAGAGCTATTAGGATTCTCATAGCTATAGCGGCGTTCTATGACTATGAGATATGGCAAATGGATGTCAAAACTGCCTTCTTAAATGGTTATCTTGATGAAGACATCTATATGGTGCAACCTGAAGGCTTTATTGATCCTAAACATCCCAGGAAAGTATGCAAGCTTCAAAGATCCATTTATGGTCTTAAGCAAGCATCAAGAAGCTGGAATAAAAGATTTGATGAGGAAATCAAAAGGTTTGGATTTACTCAAAATCTTGATGAGCCATGTGTATATCAAAAGGCTAGTGGGAGAAATGTTACATTCCTCATCTTGTATGTCGATGACATAATCATCATGGGAAATCACATTCCAAGTTTACAAAGTGTAAAGGCATATCTTGGAAAATGTTTTGCCATGAAAGATTTAGGGGAAGCGGCATTTATTCTTGGAATCAAAATCTATAGAGATAGATCGAGGCGATTAATTGGACTATGTCAAAGCGCTTACATGGATAAAATCTTGAAAAGATATAGGATGGATAATTCCAAACGTGGTTACATCCCCATGCAAGAAAGACTTGACTTGAACAAAACACAAGGTGCTTCAACACCCGGAGAGGTGAAGCGTATGCAAAATGTACCTTATGCTTCGGCAGTAGGTTCCATTATGTATGCTGTTAGATGCACTAGACCTGATGTTGCATTCGCGCAAAATATAACAAGCCGTTTTCAACAGAATCCTGGTGAACCACACTGGACTGCTGTGAAAACCATTCTTAAGTATTTAAGAAATACTAAAGATATGTTCTTGGTTTATGGTGGAAATCCTAAAGCTGAACTTAGAGTTGATTGCTATTGCGATGCTGGATTTGAGACTGATAGAGATGATACAAAATCTCAGACAGGATACGTTTTCATTTTGAATGAGGCGGCAGAGGACTGAAAAGTTCCAATCACAGTTATTACTGCAATGTCTGCTACAAGATGCTGAATACATATTGCTTCGGAAGCAGGATGAAAGCTGTTTGGATAGAAGTTATTTCAGGGCTTGGTATAGTACCAACAATAAACGAACCTATTAAAATGTTTTGCGATAATTCAGCCGCACTTCATTTCGCTAACGAACCGGGGGTTCAGAGGGGCGCCAGACACTACCATAGGAAATATCATTATGTTCGCGAGTGTATTAAACTGGGCGAAATAAAATTTCTTAAAGTTCACACAGATGACAACCTAGCTGATCCTTTTACGAAGGCTTTATCAAATAAGAAGCTTACTCAACATGCTAGGAGCATGAGACTTCGTTTAGCTAGTAGTTTCATGTAGATCTGTGTTTAGTATTTGGATATGGGATGTTAAGACAATTTATTTTATGATAAAGATACGTTGGTATTTCGTTATATTTATTTTAAATTGTGTCCTATATTTGCATGTTTAATCCGTGAATAATGTTTTATTACTATTCTAAACTAGTCCGTTTTCGATCAGCAATATGGGAATATTTTGGTGACTTAAGACAATGTGAGAGATGGTGATATTTAAATATTATAGGAAGGTCCGCCAAACTCACATGATATTCATTAGATGAATATTTGACTTCCCCAACTGACAAGAATATCACTTTATGGATCAGCGTCATTAAGTGAATCTTGTAAGTGATTTTATTTGCTGAATCCTTAGACTTGAGATACAAGTAGGTCTTGCATATGTGGATTATCTTTCTTGATTTAGTTCTAGTTATCCTGAATAAGGTGGCTATAAAGGATTATTTTAGAAGTGATTATGAAGCATGGTGACATGACCACTTGAGTATCAATACAGAATTTGTCCCTTTAATAGTTAAGTATGATGTCACCAACTAGGCCCCTCGTAGAATTAATGCATCATGTGTGTATGGCCGTCCCTAAAACTCATGTAATATATCTCATTGATTTCGGTAATCTTGATTATTTACATATATGAAGAAACAGAATCCTAAATACTGAATGACTTTTGATCCATATCCATTTTAACACGGTGTCAGAAACCAAAGGTAATTAATCAATACCTAATCTTCTTATCTGTGATTTTATGAAACCACGCTTGGATTTTTCTGGGAGCATTGACGTGTTGCTAGACGCTTACCAATGTTATTATGTTATTATACATGTCCAAGTGGGAGATGTTGGATTATGAACATGTATAATTAATATATGTCCGGAAACGTTTTCGAGCCTACGGAGACGCACACGTTTATATGTAGAATAACAAGTAAATATATTAAAGTAATATTTTAAGTGTTTAACAAACAATCGTTAAATGTTAACACGTATTAATATTAGTTGAACGTTTAAAAGTTAAACGTGGGGGACTAATATGTTAAAACCGGAAAAGGAAGCTTAACTTGCATGCCAAGTTACAAAGTGCTTGACTTGCACTCCAAGGCTTTGTTCCAGTGGGAAGTTCCACATTGCTGCAAGAAGTTTTAACTTGCATGCCAAGAAACTTAACATGCATGCCAAGTTCAAAGGGTTATAAATAAGTGGCTTAGTCTCATTGTTTTGGACATGGCTTGAAATCAATAACCCCAAAAATCCTTCTAGCTTCTCCTCCTATGTTCAATTCACAAAAATCCACGAAGGGTTTTGTTCGTTGGTGTTCGACCCCAAAGAATTATACAAGGGTCATTCAGTTTATTGATTGTCAAAGTTTTGTAATCCATTTAAGATAAGACTCTACTATAACTAGCATACTTTCATCGTTTGGCTAAGAACCATATTATGTGTGACGAAGAGGGGATTAATTGTTTGATCCCGTAGGTTATGCGTGTGTTATACATACGCGTATATATGAAGACGGTGTTAACGGTTACCTATTCAAGCGGTGTAATCATATTCGCAAAAGGTATACACCTCAATCTTAGTTTAATTAAAAGTTCTATACTCGTTATCTTTCCGGTTTGCGTACCTCGTGATAATAATGGTTTATTAGTTCTAAAAACCTAACAATGTGTCCATCCCAATCTGAGAACCAAAATCAGTAAAATGAGGGTCAAGCAAGCAATGTAGTCCTTGTTGCTGCAAAGTAATCCCTTTCCACATGCCTACCCATTGTATCCTTGATGCTGAGACAGTTGCTAAATCATTTCCTCAGGTATTTTTGTATTGATGATGAAAGGTTGTTCATTAATGAACCGATTAGTGCCCTTATATCTAATTCTAAACATTATATTTTATTTTGCAGCTCTTGTGTTTCTCTGTCAGTTATATGTCCAAGGCAGCTTCCAAAACTTAAAGCAATCTACAATGCGGTATTTTGATTTTGTGGTCTTAATGACACGTACAGGGGAAAAGGAACCCATCAGCAGCTGATCCTACTGTTGAAGTTGTTAAAAATCAATATTATCTAGTTCTCATCTCAGAAAATTTCAGGGAGCTTTGTGCTGCTTTAATGTCCATTAGGAGTGACAAATTCACCATTAAATCAGACCCCTGAAAAATCAGAGCCGCCTCCAACTTCCGTTTCACCAGGTTCTGTTAAGGATTTTCATATATCGTTGACCATGTTAACTGATTGAAATACCATACCTATGGAATAGAAGATGGTATATGTGATAATCAATATGTTTACCTTGGCAATTTTCCATCTTGCCAGTAAAATGACGAAGAAATACAAGTTTTCACATTCTAAATCGTTTGGAAGAATCATCTCGAGAACCCAATGCAAAGAAAAGTGTCAATAGTGAATTGGGTTTTCCTGTTTGTAGCTCTAAATCAGAAAATCACCAAAAACCAAGTTGCTTACTTTCTATGACAGTGTATTCACCCAGCACATTAAAAAGGCACAAGAGACCTACTTCACTGTGCCAAAAAAGTTCAAGCTCACCACTGGAGGGACCCAAACGGTTGTGCACTTCCATGAAACTGAATGTGGATCACCCGCTGCTGTGGGTCCCTCCAGTGGTGAGCTTGAACTTTTCTGGCACAGTGAAGTAGGTCTCTTGTGCCTTTTTAATGTGCTGGGAGAAAACACTGTCAAAAAAGTAAGAAAACTTGGTTTTTTGTTGATTTTCTGATTTAGAGCTACAAACAGGAAAACCCAATTCACTATTGACACTTTTCTTTGCATTGGGTTCTCGAGATGATTCTTCCAAACGAATGAATGTGAAACCTGTACTTTCTTCGTCAATTACTGCAAGATGGAAAAAATGCCAAGGTAAACATATTGATTATCACATATACCATCTTCTATTCCATAGGTATGGTATTTCAATCAGTTAACATGGTCAACGATATATGAAAATCCTTAACAGAACCTGGTGAAACGGAAGTTGGAGGCGGCTCTGATTTTTCAGGGGTCTGATTTAATGGTGAATTTGTCACTCCTAATGGACATAAAGCAGCACAAGCCTCCCTGAAATTTTCTGAATGAGAAACTAAGATAAATAATTGATTTTAACGAACTTCAACAGAAGGGATCTACTGCTGATGGGGTTCCTTTTCCCCGTACGTGTCATTAAGACCTCAAAATCAAAATACCGCATTTAGATTGCTTAAATTTTGGAAGCTGCCTTGGACATATAACGACAGAGAAAACACAGACTGCAAAATAAAATATAATGTTTTTAGAATAGATATAAGCACAATACGGTTCATTAATGAACAACCTTTCATCATCAATACAAAAATACCTGAGGAAATGATTTAGCAACTGGCCTCACATCAAGGAATACAATGTGGTATGCAGTGGATAAGGATTTACTTGCAGCAACAAGTATACAATGCCTTGCAGAACCCTCATTTACTGAGTTTGGGTTCTCAATTGGGATGGACACATTGTTTAGGTGTTTTTAGAACTAATAACCATTATATCACGAGTACGCAGCGGAAAGATAACACGTATAGAACTTATAATTAACAAGATTGAAGTGTATACCTTTTGCACGAAACGATACACCGCTTTAATAGGTAACCGTTAACACCGTCTTCAATATACGCGTATGTATAACACCACGCGTAACCACGAGGATCAAACAATAATCCCTCTACTTCGTCACACACAATATGTTCTAAGCAAACGATGAAGTATGCTAGTACTAGTAGCGTTTATCTTAAACGATTACCAAAACTTTGACAATCAACTAAACCGAATGACCCTTGTGTAATTTAGGGTCGAACCACCAAACGAACAAAACCCTTCGTGGATTTTTCTGTGATCGAACAAAGGAGGAAGCTAGAAAGGATTTTTGGGTATTGATTTCAAGCCATGTCCAAAACAATGAGAACCAAGCCACTATTTATAACCCTTTGAACTTGGCATGCAAGTTAAGTTTCTTGGCATGCAAGTTAAACTTCTTGGCATGCAAGTGAACTTCCCACCTGGACAAAGCCTTGGAGTGCAAGTCAAGCACTTTGTAACTTGGCATGCAAGTTAAGCTTCCTTTTCCGGTTTTAACATATTAGTCCCTCACGTTTAACTTTTAAACGTTCAACTAATATTAATACGTGTTAACATTTAACGATCGTTTGTTAAACACTTAATATATTACTTTAATATATTTACTCGTTATTCTACATATAAACGGGGGGGGGGGGGGGGGGGGGGGGGGGGGGGGGGGGGGGGGGGGGGTTTTTTTTTTTGCGTCCCCGTAGGCTCGAAAACGTTTCCGGACATATATTAATTATACATGTTCATAATCCAACAACTCCCACTTTGACATGTATAATAACATAATAACATTGGTAAGCGTACCTTAGCAAACACTCAATGCTCCCAGAAAAATCCAAGCGTGGTTTCATAAAATCACAGATAAGAAGATTTAGGTATTTATAATCCCTTTGTTTCTGACACCGTGTTAAAAATGGATATGGATCAAAAGTCATGTCCATTAAAATTAATTAAATTAAAAATTAAATAAAAATTAAAAAAATATTAAACGATTCCTGTATTCTCATATATGTAACTAATCAAGATTACCGAAAATCAATGAGATATATCTACATGAGTTTTTCGGCACGGCCCTAATAACAAACCCCCACATCTGATTAATTCTACGAGGGGCCTAGTGACATCATACTTCAACTATTAAAGGAACAAATTCTGTATTGACTACAAGTGTCATGTCACCATGCTTCATAAACACTTTTGAAATAATCCTTTATAGCCACCTTATTCAGGATAACTAGAACTAAATCAAGAAAGATAATCCACATATGCAAGACCTACTTGTATCTCAAGTCTAAGGATTCAACAAATAAAATCACTTACAAGATTTACTTAATGACGCTGATCCATAAAGTGATATTCTTGTCAGTTGTGGGAAGTCCAATATTCACTAATGAATATAATGTGAGTTGCGGACCCATCCTATAATATTTCAAATATCACCAATCCTCCACACATGGCTTAATTCAACAATATTCCCATATTGTTGATCGACAACGGACTAGTTTAGAATAATATTAAAACATTATTCATGGATTAAACATGCAAATATAGGACACAATTTAAAATAAATATAACGAAATACCAACGTATCTTTATCATAAAATAAATCGTCATAACATCACGTATCCAAATACTAAACACAGATCTACATGAAACTACTAGCTAAATGAAGTCCCATGCACCTAGCATGTTGAGTAAGCTTCTTATTTGATAAAGCCTTCGTAAAAGAATCAGCTAGGTTGTCATCTGTGTGAACTTTAAGAAATTTTATTTCGCCCAGTTTAATACACTCGCGAACATAATGATATTTCCTATGGTAGTGTCTGGCGCCCCTCTGAACCCCCGGTTCGTTAGCGAAATAAAGTGCGGCTGAATTATCGCAAAACATTTTAATAGGTTTGTTTATTGTTGGTACTATACCAAGCCCTGAAATAAACTTCCTAATCCAAACAGCTTCCATCCCTGCTTCCGAAGTATTCAGCTTCTGTAGCAGACATTGCAGTAATACTTTGATTGGAACTTTTCCAGTCCACTGCGCCTCCATTCAAAATGAAAACGTATCCTGTCTAAGATTTTGTATCATCTCTATTAGTCCCCCCAAATCCAGCATAGCAATAGCAATCAACTCTAAGTTCAGCTTCAGGATTTCCAACATAAACCAAGAACATATCTTTAGTATTTCTTAAATACATAAGAATGGTTTTCACAGCGATCCAGTGTGTTCACACGATTCTGTTGAAGACGACTTTGTTATATTATTGCGGAAAGCAACAATTAGTCTAGTGCATCCAATCAGCAGACATAATGAAATCCTAATGCCGAAGCATAAGGTACATTTTGCATACGCTTCACCTCTCTGGTGTTGAAGCACCTTGTGTTTTGTTCAAGTCAATCCCTTTCTGCATGGGGATGTCCCACGTTGATTATCCATCCTATACCTTTTCAGATTTTATCCATGTAAGCCGCTTGACAAAGTACAAGTTTAATCGCCTCCATCTAATCTTATAAGATTTTGATTCCAAGAATAAAATCTGCCTCCCCTAAATCTTTCAAGGCAAAACATTTTCCAAATATGCCTTTACACTTTGGTCAACTTGAATGATGATTCCTAGATGATTATGTCATCGACATACAAAAATGAGGAATGTAACATAATCTCCCACTAGCCTTTTGATAAACACATGGTCTATCAAGAATTTTAGAGTAATTAACTGAGCACAAGTAGTAGTAACTACTTAGAATATTTTCTTTAATCTTCACTAGCAGTATTAACTTTACACTAGCAGCACTAACTTTATACTAGCAGTACTAATATGTACTAACAGTAGTAACTGTGACCTAGCAATACTAACTTTATACTAGCAACACTAACTACTTAGCATATTTTTCATTAAAGTCAATGAACAACACTAACTTTAGCTTAGCAGCAGTAACACAAACCTGAGCAGCAGTAACTCTAAGATCATCAAGAATTCTTTTAATCCTAACACCCATAGGTTTGAGTATAACTCTTTGCAACTAGACGAGCTTTATAGGTGTGTACAATGCCATCCAAGTTAATTTTTTCTTAAAAAACCATTTACTCCCAACAGTCTTACAATTAGGAGGAAGATCAACCAAGCACCAAACTTGATTATGTTTTATGGATTGCATTTCCGCATTTATAGCATCGACCTACTTATCAGATTTTGGATATAATAATGCAGCTTTATAGTTAGTAGGTTCATTAAGATCCCCTAAACTATGCTCCTCCACTTCTACATTTAGACATAAGCGATCAGGAGCTTGATGTGTCCTTACAGACCTTTGAACGGGAACAACTTACTCTTGAGGTGGTTCGAAACCTTCAACCTCCATAGGAATTTTGCTAGTATTTTCAGAAGGTGATGTATCTTCATCTTGAATATCTTCAAGTTCTACGACCCTCCTACTGACTTCTTAAGAAATAAGATTTTTCTCCAAGAACTCAGCATACCTTGCAACAACAATTTTGTTTTCAGGTGGGAAGTAGAAATAGTAATCCATCATTTCCTTTGGGTATCCTAAAAAGATACACTAACAGATCTTTATTGGAGTTTGTCAGGCGTATCCTGCTTCACAAGTGCCTCACATCCCCAGACCTTTAAGTAAGATAAATTAGGAACTTTTCTATACCATAATTTATACGGTGTCTTATCAACCTTCTTAGTTGGAACCATATTGAGAATGCGTGTAGCAGTCTCTAGAGCATAATCC
>BQNB010016883.1:0-70894 GCA_026074375.1 Tanacetum coccineum | reverse complement strand
AACCCCCCTCTACGGTTTAACAATTGGTATTAGAGCAGTTTACTTAATTTTTCAAGCGTTAAAGCCTTCCCAAGAAGTCATTTTAAGTTAAAAACTTCTTTTACAAAAATTCAAAATCCTAACTTTGGTTTTTGAAAAAGTAGAGTAAAGATCGATAGCTCGAGAGAACTATGTTGATGGGTTCTCTATGCAAAGACCACCTCTGCTAGAAGCCGACGGGTTTTGCTTTTGGAAAACCCACTTTGAGACTTACATTAAGTCTAAAGATATTGACTTATAGTAAGTCATTCAAAACGATGATTTTTACTTCGAAAAAGAAGACTCGGAAACAAAGATGCTAAAGGAGACGCCGTATGAACTTCTCAAGGATGAACAAAAGAAGCAACTCGGAAAGAACAACGATACCAATATGACTCTTTACAGTGCTCTACCTCATAAAGAGTACGAACGAATCTTCATGTACCAAACCACTAAGGAAGTATGGCATACACTCATCATCACTCACCAAGGAAATTCACAAGTCAAGGATTGCAAGATTGATCTTCTCACTCAACAATATGAGAAGTTCTTAATCTTAAGTGAAAAAACTATTGATAGCGGCTTCACTAGATTCAATGCTATTGTCACTAGTCTCAAATCTTTAGATCAAGACTCTTCTAGCAAGAATCATGTGAGGAAGTTTCTTCGTGCTCTTCCACTAAAATGGAGAGCCAAGGTGACGGCCATTAAAGAAGCAAAAGAATTGGCCAGACTTCCTCTTAACGAGCTAGTTGGCAACCTTAAGGTCTATGAAATGATCTTGGGAAATGATGGCATAACTTCCAAGACTAAAAAACAAAATGTTAAGTCTTTAGCTCTTAAAGCTAAAGTCAGTAGGAAACAAACTAGTGATGATAGTGATAGTCAAAGAGGAAGTGATGAAGACGTAGACGAAGAAGAAGCCAAAGCTTTCAACTTAATGACAAGGAACTTCCGAAAATTCTTTCGCAAGGGTAATCAATTCGGGCGTGGGAATCGAGTTGGCAACGATGCTAATAGGTTCGAAAGAAGCCGTGGAAATCGCTTTGGGAACAAAGGAGGCGAAAGCTCAAGACAAAGGTGAGGTTGCTACAATTGCGGAAAAGAAGGCCATTTCATTGGTGAGTGTCCAAAGCCCAAAGAAAACAAGGCCTTTGTTAGAAAAGCTTGGAGTGATAGTGAAGACGGTGAGGAACCTCAAAATGATGCAACTTATCTCATGGCGGTTGACTCTTAAGAGGTACAACCCAAACCTTCTACCTCTAATAATAATACATATTTATTTGAGTTTCAAAAAGAGAATGAGGAACTCTTAAGGTTTAACAAAGATTTTACAAAACCATTTGAAAAACTTTTAAAGGAAAAACGCTTTCTTGAAAGTGAAAAATCAAGACTTATAAATAAAATCAATGATCTTTGAAGTAGATAATATTGAAAAAGATAAAAAGGTGGTTGAACCTTGTAGAAAGTATGATGTACTCACCCAATAGGTTGACTCTTTAAAATGCACCGTTTCTAAGCTTCAAGATGAAGCATTGAACTTTTCAAAGTTCAAGAAAAGTAGCATCATTTTGGACAATATGTTAAGTCATCAAAATTATCGCAAGATAAGGAAGGTCTTGGATTTTCTAAAAATGATAAAACCACTTCTGTAAGTCTAAACAAACCAATGATGTTTGTAAAAGAAAGACAAAACGAGGCTCTCAGAAATTCAGCACCTGACGCGATGGGTGACGCGCCATCACGCTAGTGGGCTGTAAAAAATGAGGTTTCATCTAGTGATTTTGTTAAACCAGTTGGTCCTCAAACTTATTTTTCAAACACTCGAAGTACCCAAACACCCATTTCAAGAGTTAAAACCACCAAACAAGGATATCATCCGGTTTCACGTAATGGACTTGGATAGACTCAAACTTGAGTTGACCAAAGACCTTTGTTACCTACTCCTAATATGAGACCTCCTAACTCATATAACCAAAGACCCCCTTTTTATAACAACCATTCTTCCGAGAGTAGAAATTTTTATAAGAATCCAAGGTCTTCATCTAATCAACATAATACCTTCCAAACGAGAGAAAACTCCTACCCAAATCATAAACTAAAAACACATATGAGCGTTGGACCAAACTTTCAAAACCTTCATGATTTTCAAAACAATCCTTGGTCCGCCTTCTCGAAGTATGGTCTACATAAACTATGTGCATTACTTCAAGACCCAATAATGGTTAACTTAGACACCATATTTGTTAGCCACAACGGACCTAATAAACAATAGGTACCACGGCCTTGAATTTATATTTGCTTGTAGGTGTGTCTTAAGTGCGATCTATTACTGGACGATTGGATTGTAGATATTAGTTGCACTAATCACATGACCGAGAATAGAAGGTTGTTTACTTCATAAAAAGGGTATGATGATGGACATGTCATATTTAGGAGCAACCTAAAGGGCAAGGTCGTCGGTGGAGGTAATATTACTCATGACTCCATTACAATTACTGATGTTGAACTTGTTAGTGGTCTAGATTTTAACTTGATTAGCGTAGGTTAATTATGTGATGATGATTGTGTAGTTAGCTTTACTAAAGTAGATTATACTATTAGTAAAAATGTAAAAACGCTAGCTAAAGGTCATAGGAGAAATGGATTATATACATGAAAATTAGAAGATAACTCCAAACAACAAATTTGTCTTGCATCCGTGGTGGATAACTTAACGCTATGGCATAGGAGGTTAGATCACACCAATATGCGGTTAGTTCAAAACCTAGCTTCCAACAAGCTAGTAAGAAACTTACCAAAGTTGAGTACTGAAAGACACTTTTGTGATACGTGTGGTCTAAGGAGTCAAGGTTATGCATACAATAGGATTAGGAATGAAGTGTCAACTACTAGGGTTTTAAAGTTGTTACACTTATATTTGTTTGGTCCATCTTAAATTTAAAGTTATAGAGGCAACTTATATACTTTAATGATTATGGATGATCACTCAAACTACACTTAGGTTGTGTTTGTAGAGTCTAAGGATGAAGTATTAGAAAAGTTTAAATATTGTGTAAAAGACTTAAAAACCTACATGATTCTTTTATTGTTTCAACTATAACAAATCATTCTAGTGAATTTGATAAAATTCAATTTGGGAGATTTTGTGAACAACATAGAATATCTTACAACTTGCCGTGCCCGTTCACTTCTCAATCAAATGAGATTGTTGAAAGAACACATCGCAAGTTAAGAAAGATGAGTCGTGCTATGTTAGACGAGATATCCATTCCATAAAAGTTTTGGCGTCATGCATTAGATAAAGCAACATATATCTTTAATAGGGTCTATATTAGAACATTTATTAATAAAACACCCTACAAAATCCTTAGAAATAGGAAGCCGTCATTAGAGTACTTTAGGTTCTTTGGTTGTAAAGTATTTATACTTAGCACTAAAGTTTATCTCACCAAGTTCGGCCCAAAGTCGTATGAAGGTATGTTTTTAGGATACTCTCAAACTAGTAAAACATACATAGTGCTTAATAAGGAAACAATGAGAATTGAGGAATCTCTCAATGTAACATTTGATAAGAGTTTGCCTGAGCCTAAGTAATCTTCTTCAGCAGAAGATGATAGGATCAATGAACATGTAGTTTAAGATCCGGTTAGGTCTCCGTCATTAGAAGCTAATGCCTTGGAGATGGGTTATCCAAAAAGCGTCAAAGAAGCTAGAGGTCACCCAATAAAACAAGTAATTGGTGAGTTGAATGAGAGGACACTTAGGTCTAAGACAAAACAAGCTTAGAATTATTGCATGACATTTCCCAAAGTCTAAATTAAACGAGTCTAGTTGAGGTTGTTCGTGGTTGACATGCACCATAGGATATTGATTTGAGTGAGGTGTTAAGAGAAAATTTAGAGGTCTAGAAGTCGTTTGCACTATCTTTATATAATGGTGCTCTTCGAGCTTATGTGCTATGTGCTAAGACTTATGTGAAAGACACGGAAGTTAAGAAACATTGTTGTTTTAACGAGATAAAGGATATATGTCAATACATTATTTAAACTATGGTTGACATTATCTCAGAATCTACATGTCAAACATATGTGCTATGGACAAGAAATTTGATCTACATATTTTTAATAGTGTGGTAATCATCGCCTCACATATTTAAATGTGTGAAATCGAATTACCTGAAACATTGCATGTTCTATTCCCTATAATAGACATGAAAGATTAAATAGACAAATTCATTGACAAAATCACCTTGGATCGCAACTCACCCTTGCGATGAAGATGTTACATTTGTGTCAACTTGTCCATTTTATGTGTTGATTGCATGCTATGTGTATTATGATAGATAAAAAAAGATAAGGAACTTTATGCAAACATACAAACAATTCACGTGGTTAAATAGAATTCTTTTGAAATTGAATTCGGTATGGTATTGTATAACATACTAAAATACACAAAGAATAAACACTATAATATAGTATTCTCGTCCGAGAAACTATGGACTTAACTTATCATAGACTATGGTAGTTAAAGATTATCAATGTTGACACAACACATCGATCATAGTTTCAAGATATTATACTCAGCAACACTTTACCTTTGTATAATGGAATATGTGTCCTCATATGTGTAAAATATCCAATACGGATTAAAATACACATCGAAGAAGGATTGATAACTTAGACCACTCATCTGAGATCCTAAGTATTTTCTTTGTAACACAATGAAAATAAAGTTATCATCTCCGAAAATCTAAAATGATGATTAAGGATCTCTAAATAACCAACTACAATGAAAGTATGATGTATGGCTAGACAAATAATGGTGCATGGATTGATAACTGTAAGAACTAGCTTATGTAACTTAATCATCCAGTCTCAATTAAATTACAACAAATTCAAACTAAATCACAAAATTCAACAAAGCATCATTAACTCTTTAACACAATCAACTCAAGAATCACAAGTACTTAGTGTATAGGCTTTATGTTAAGCATCCTTAGTACCTAAGCTCTCACAAAACCATACCTAACCACTTAGGCTTTGATTATACAAACCACCTAGTATTATTTCATAAAACACAACAAAAACTCTCTAAATATTTTGGCATAAGTAGAATCAAAACAAGAAAAATGAGTGATTTTGAAGGTTTTTCATTCCACAATAATACCGGTAAAAGAATGATGACTTCCAAGCAAGAAGAACTAATTAATTGGGTTGATTTTAATGGAGGTGATATAGAAATTTGCAAAGCATTTCTCAAATTAAGCTTGGTTGAGGGCCCAATATGGAATAAGATAAGTTGCAAGCTTGTAAAACCCCTTCCGTGATGTTCATTGTTGATGACTGCGTAAGTTTCCAAGTTTAACACATGGTCGAAGAGAACGTGATGCTCTTCGCAAAGAATTACGAGAGTACATAAATCACAACGATCTAAAGGTTTTAACCATGGTCATTGAGGATATTGCTAGCGTCTTTCTTCAAGACAATAATGAAGAATGAATTGAAGAAGACTAAAAACCTAGAAATAATCCCTTTGGAAGAACACAAGCTTAGAAAGAATAATGTAATGCAGGAATTTAATATGCCTAGAATAGCTTGTTGATTAGGATGTGTAAAAATATATGTTGTTTTTTGCATGTTTTATGTGAAATGAAATGCTTAAATGCTTTCTTAATTGCTTACTAATGCTTAATGATAATATATTACTTGAACAACATATTGTGATGGGATTATAAATATAACACATACAAACTACTTGTCCAAGTATGCTCAACAAAATGTAATTAGAGTCATGATAATCATACATATAAAAGGCTAAAATATATATAAGTATATATGCAACAATGTACAAAGTCACAATAATCCATGTTTGTACTCATCCATGTTTTAAAGTTTCCATATGGTAAGCTAACACATGTTGGACTTGAACATGTGTATATGTTTGTTACTTGTGTTGCTTTTTGTTTGATTGTTGCTAGTTGTAGCCAAGAACACCTCGAAGGTAATGCTCTTGACCCATGGATCACCGTCTTGGAACAAGGTGAAGAACGATCTAGGGAGATCATGTGTCAAGATATCTACTCTTTACCTCTACAAAGATATCAATCATCAAATTAAAGACCAAGATACCGCCTTTTTGATTTGACAAAAGGAGGAGAAGGAAAGCAAAGAGCCAGAGATTACGGGATAAAAGATAAGCTACTAAAGCTCGATGAAGACCAAGTTCAAGCTTCACAAAATTACAAGGTCAGGATCAAGATGCAAGCTACATCAACAATGTTCTTCATCTTCGCGATGTTTGTAATTTTAATTTGCTTTCGAATTTTTATTTGTCATCATCCAAAAGGGGGAGATTGTTGGTACAACATTGATTAGGATCTCCTTTATCTTTTAATAATGTCAAATAAACGTTCGCAACACTTAAAATAACAAACGATAGCCAAAATCTAGAAAACCTAAAATGTAAATTTGGCGTGTTGGTCGCGCGTCAGCACATGGCGCCACTCACGGCATGGATTTTTCTGGATTTTATAAAGTCGGCTTTCCTTTTACCCGACATATTTAGAAACTTTAATAAAAGTATGTACAAGATATTTGAGCATTTGGGAATACTCCAAATGAGGTTTAGACTTAGAGAAGAGCAAAAACAAATCCTTTTGTTTGTCAACGGAATGTCAACTCAAATCTTTTATCAATTGCCTCTAAAAAAGGGTCAAAACTTCTTTTTAAACCTAGTATGAACATACTTTCAACATACCATCAAACGAAAGTATTCATTTTACCTTAATCCAGATTTATGTTATTCCTAATCACACAACAAGTTTTACTCCCTTATTGGTCAAACCAAGTCAAATGTCACTTTGCATAAACGCATCCTTTCTCGTTATGGGATATGCTTTACTTAAGATGAAAAGCACTTAGCTTGTTTTCATCAAGATGATTAGTGATCAAATCCATAGTTGATTATCATAGATTAAGTCTAAGTAACTATTTGAGTTTGTGGTATTTGGAGGTTAATCATACTTTGAGTTTTCCTACCTCCTTATTTATAAATGATTTACAAACTCCTACATGTATTCCTCACATGTCCTCTACACAATCCATTCTCTTATAAACTTCCTTGTAATCATTTGTTAATCCCTTCTACATAACAACTAATTATACCTTCCACACACTCTATACATTCCTTTCCTAAATCATCCCATAATCACATGTGCCCATCTCATTTCTCTCTTATGGCAATATGATTATTAATCCATAATCAATCCTTTGATTATTATCTTCTTCATCACCAATACCATCTCCAAGCTTAAACCTTCTTTATATAAACCTTCTCCAAAGAATACTCATATGTGACAACTCACATTCCTTACACCATTGTGCTTGTTGTCCCCGAACATTCTAACATAGGCTCATTTCCATCATATCAAAACATTCTCCCCCACACACACATACACACCCAATTTTTTTTCTACATAATTCTCCCATTCTCTCAAGCTTGAATTCAAGTCTCACAAACATCTCCAATCTTCTCCTACACACTTTGCCACCTCATGATCTCATCTCAACCATTCAATTTGAATGTGATATTTAGGCTTCAAACCATCACATCACTCTATCCCATTAGCAACTCACTATCCTTATCCTCAATATTTTAAATTGGATTCTTAGGCTCCAAAACATCACATCATGCCAACTCCCCATTCCTATCGTTATCATTTGAATTTGAATTTCAAATTTATCCCTCTAACATTGATGCGGTCGTCATTAGACTTCAACAAGAAGTTTTACAACTCCCTAAGCAGAGCACCTAACCGTTGAAGTGTAGTAAGGCAAGACTCGGGGGTTGTTATCATTCTCTAGGAGAATAGGTTGGGAAGGCTCGAACATAATATAACAGAGGTCTAAAGAGCGAGAGAAGATTATTTTTGTGTTTTATATTTTATAGAAAGCAAATAAAATTTAGTTTTTAGAGGTTGGTTTGGTTTTAGCTAATTAAACTAAATATGAATCTAAACTACTTTGGTGATAACTATATCATAAATGAACGTATTTACTTAATCATGCACTACTTCTTAGTTTGTTTCTCCTAATTATGTTACTTTGTCACACTTGTGATGATCTGTGTAAGGTTTTACTAAGTCATGCACAAATTACACGAAAACGTCGTCTACGTAATATTTTGTGAAGGCGACGCACAAGTAATGTAGTATGAAGACTGTTACAAGGTCCCTAAGAGTATATTACATGCATTTAAAACACTTATTAAGGATCAACCATATTAAGGGTAAGGTAGTAGGAAGACTATTACCAATGGTATCCTTTCTATACACTCGCGTTTCCCTAGACGTCTATGCCAATTTAATATCTTATGGCTAGTTTTCTAAAGCCTAACGCGCACATCCATCATAAGAAGCAACATTAAAAGGATCTACAAAATATGTTTCATGCAATCATAAGTAAATACTAAAGGATCTAGCATAGCATGTTAAATAAAGGAGAAGAATAAGAATCAATCACAAAACACATAGACATATTAAGTGATTAGGGATAAATGAACTTCACTTGATTAAACCATAGATTCAAGGCTGATACAATAGGGTTTTTATACCCTAAAAATAGCCTAAAAGCTGATACACTTAAACTATTGAAGTTAGGGTTCGTCTTCCAAAAGTTACACTCTAAAAACCCTAAAACGAGTTTGTATATATAGGAAAATAGGCCGCGACGACGTCGCAACATTTATGATGTTGTCGCTTCGATGAAGCTTCTAGGGTTTCTTTTGAGGCGGCTACTTTCAGACGCCATCTTGAGAATCCTAACGCAGTCTCTTATGTGATCTGACATCGTCGCAAGAAATCATGGCGCCGTCTTCACCGTCAGACACGTTGTTGATCCTACTTGAATGGAAATTGAATTCCTTAGCTTGTGTAAGGTTTAGTTATGCAAGATAAATCCTACACAACTATGATAGAAACTTTGTTTGATAATACTAAAGATTATGCTGGAAAACAAATTTTTAATATAATTTTTCTTCAAATGAAAGTGTATACTAAAGAACACCCAGATTAATAAAAAAAAGCTTCAATATATTTAATACAATACTCTAACAGTATTGAGGGTTCCAAAAACCTTGGAAGCGTATAACCAAATCAAAAAAAGATATTCAAGATATGAATTCTGAAATCAAACTCTATGTCCTAGACCTTCTTTAATACACCAAGGATCCAGTTCTTTATCAATATATTACAAAAACTTAGAATATTCTTAAAGATCTATTCTATAAATAACAATCCTTATCAACTAAGTAATCTTGATCTTTAAGCAATCTTTATCTTCTTTGAGCAGTCTTTATCCTTTCAAGCAGTTGTAACTTACAAGCAGTTGTAACTGTTGTACCGCAGTTTAAAAAAAAAAATTAACTGTGAACACTAGCAGTATAACTTATACACCAGCAAGTATATAAACTGTGATACAACAGTAGATTAACTATTTAGAATATTTTCTTCAATCTTCACCAGCAGTACTAACTTTACTCTAGCAGTACTAACATATACTAGCAGTAGTAACTAGCAGTACTAATATACACTAGCAGTACTAAGTTACACTAGCAGTAGTAACTATGAACTAGCAGTACTAACTACTTAGCATATTTTTATCATTAAAGGAATAAACAACAACAACTTTATTTGCTTAGCAGTATTAACACAAGCCTTAGTACATAACCTAAAAACCATAAAAAAAGCCTTAAATCCCCAACAATCCTCCCCTAATTTATCTTCAAAATCATCAAGTTTCTTCATTAAAAGCTTCATTAATCACCAAGAAGATGCTTCCAAACACTTCATGATTCTTGAGTTGCTTTGTGATGAGCTTAAGAAGCTGATAACACATTTCATTCCAATGATCAGCTTGCAACTTTTGATTCAGCATCTCTATGATTGTAGCAGGTGTAAGAGGATATCTCTTTTCTACCAACATAAAGACATGCAGACTTTGAAACCTCGCAAAATATACTCCACATGAATCAAATAGCTTCCAAACCAACACTTTGTTTCCTTGTAGATTCCTCCACACTAGATCTTCTACATGATGTTCAAACATTGTCTTTAGATCACCCCATAGCACTCTCTCATAGCCCTCTTCTGGCCTTGTATACCCATGCTTAGCTTTAACTAATTTCCACAGAGTTTCCAAATCTTCCCTGTCAAAGCTTCTAAGCATCTGAATAAAGGCTGAGTACCTCTTTGAACTTCCATCAGCTCTTATAATTTGATAGTAGCTGATCTTTCCTTCTTTAATGATCTTGTAGTCAACAATGCTTGGAGGCTTAGTAGCTAAAGGTATAGCATCAACTGCTACTTCCTCTTCATCAGGAACAATTTTCATGAGCTCTTTCATCTTAGCTGCTTCTTGATCATCATCCACCTTCTGCTTCTTTGCCTTCTCTTGTTCTAGCTCATCTCCTGCTCTCTTTGAACTGCTTTCTTCTCTTGTCTCACTGCCTTCTGCTCTTACTTCACTACCTTCCACCAATTCTGTGTCCATATCTACAAATGTGTTTACCCTTTTCATAGCTTTGTCAAATAATTCTTGAATATTGGCAAAGGACTTATTCTTTAAGTCTTTGGGCTTCCATCCTGCCATATTCTTCAGGTAAGTACACATAATACTCCTTTGTTGAGCTCTTGTAGGTGGCCTATTCCTCTTTTTGCTGTAAAGAATTTTCTTCTTTTCTCCAAGAGTTGTTGAAACAAAGTAGACTTCTCTTCAATTGTCAACTCCTGTTGTTCTTGTGCCTGCAATCTTTTAGCCAGTTGATAGTCAGCATCTATCTTTGCTTGAATGTCATCCCAAGCAATGTTGGCTTCTTCTACTTGTTGAGCTTTCTCCCTTGCAAGCCTATCTTCTTCATCAAACTTAATCTGGTCTTTCTTCTTTAAAGGCTTCTCTGGTTCTATCATCTTTGCTTTACCCTTATCCTTTGAACCTTGACCCTTAACCTGTGATGGTAGTTTTAAAGATATTGTTGGAGTTGATTCACTTAGCTCTTGTATAACAACCTATTTTGTCTTGGGTCTTGCACCCTTCAATTCTGCCAATGTTTAAGCCAAAGTAAGTTCAACATTAGTTATTCTAGCAGCACTAACTGGAATTGTAACAACATCAGTCACAGCAACTGCTTCCTCAACAATATTTCTCTTCTCACCAGCTTTATTAGTAACTTCACTTTCAACAACCACTTCATCACCATCTAAGTCATGTACTCCAAACATATCTTCATCTCCATACCTCCCCTAAGTTTCATCAACTAATGTAATCTCTGCATCTGCATCAATATTAGCAATTTTCCTCCCCTGTTTGGATGCATCCTCTTGTTTACCCAAACTAGCTTCATTAGAGGAAACTACTCTTGCAGATCTACCAGCCTTGTATAATCTTCTGAGCTTATGAGTTCTTGACCCTCCTTTCTTCTCTAACCTCTTGACTCTCAGTTTCAAACTTGTAATTTCCTGAGCTTGAGCAGTCTTTGTGTTCTCCAGATCAAGCACTCTTTGTTGCAATTTGGTACAAAAATCCATCAATTCCTTAAGTTGTATACTAGGCTCCTCATTGACAGCCTCATCTGCTACATTTGTAGGATCACTAGGCTAAGGTAGCTAAGTGTCCTTTCTCTTTGACCTCCTAGATTTTTGTTTCTTTTGAGGTTGATATGATGCAGTTTGAGTAATGATGGGTGTGTGATGGGGATCAGTTGGCATTTCTGAACTTTCACCCATTTCTTCTTGAGCTTGAACCACCATTGTTGGAAATAATGGTGTTACTCTACTAGAAAAGTCTTTTCCTTAGCTTGTGCAAGGTTTAGTTATGCAAGACATAACTAAAATAACAAAGTATTGATAGCAGCGGAATATAAATAAAAGAACAATGTTATTTTCACAAGGTTTACATTCATACAAGCCCCAATTCTATGTGATCAATATAGAACGATTACCTAACTGTAATAGGATCAAAGATACTTTGATCTTGAGGCTAAACCACATACTCTAGACGTTTACATCTTTACTTGTGCACACACAAACTATGTCTAGGGATCTCTTTATATATAGAGTCCATAAGACTTACAAAGGAATCTTAATTGTATTAGGAAACTAAATCTTTTCCTAATCTTTGATCTTTATCTTGTAAGGAGATCTTTTAGAATGCTCCATCTTTTGTAGAATTCTATATTGTCAACTTTGATCCTTTTGTTTCATTCTTTATCCTTTTAAGCAAGTTCTTTTGTATCATCAAATCAATAATTCCCAACAATGGCTATATGGGTGATTTCCTAAGTGTTGCCTTCTTGAACTATCTATTCCTGCTAATCAATTAGGTCTCGAAATGATGTATAGGCTAAGTTCTAAAGTCTACAATACTACCGGCACACTCAATATTTTTGGTGGATTTTTGATTAATATGATGGAAACGAAATATTAGGCATAAATCTCACCAAGTAATAATAAAGGGTAATGTGCATTCGGCAAAGATTAATTCTAGTTATTTAAGAAAAATTTGTCAAAATTTTTAAAATTGGCATAATTTTTAAAGAAAACTAGAAAATTGAAGGCAAAACATACGTCAAGTATTAATTCTACTCCCATCCCCCACTTGATTTGTACAATGTCCCTATTGTACATTAAGGAAATGAAATAAAAAGAAAAGAGTAGAATTAAGATAAGAAATATAGGTCCAAAGTCTTGGATCTGTTTAGCCTTTTATAGGACAATAGCTAACTTGAATAAATCCAAATCAACTATATGAGAGACAATGACTATGAATACTATGTGCTAATGCAGAATCTTAACACAAGTACTAAGAAGAACACAATGTAAAACTTTGCTATTTGCTATTAATTTCTATTAGAATACTATTTCAATCTCATTCTAAACATTGTGCCGTAGGATTCCTTTTATACACCAAGGAAACCCTAATGGGCTTTACAAACGTGTCTCTTTCTGTTTTTATTCTCACTACTTATCTCAATTCTTTTTCTCACCAAATCACTATATCTATTTTTATCTCACACAACTCTCTTTCTATTTTTTAACTCACAAATTCTCTCAATTCTTTTACTCACCAAATCACTCTATCTGTTTTTATCTCACACAACTCTCTTTCTGTTTTTCAACTCTCAAATTCTCACAATCTTTACTCACCCAAATCACTCGTTCTATTTTTATCACACTTCTCTTCTAATTTTATTCCACCATTTTCATATCAAACTTTAAAGATTGAACATATCCAAACTAGACAACAAATATTGAAATCTACTACATCAAATGAATTTGGTAAGCAAATATGCAACAATCTGTAAGTATGATCTTACAAAATGACTTAGCTTCTTTTCATTGGAATCTCTGATAAAATGATGTCTAATCTCAATGTGCTTTGTTTTTGAATGAAAAACAAGGTTCTTAACTATGCATATAGTACTCTCTTTATCAATATAGATCTTTATATGCATAAAGTTATACCCATAATCAAGCAATTGATTTTGAATCCAAACACTTAGGCCCACAACAACTGAGCATCACAATTCAACCTCTGTGTGTGAATTAGCAACCACAGTATACTTCTTGCACTGCCATAAAATTAATCTACACCCAAGGAATTAACAACCTCCTATTGTGGACATCCTATCCAAGCTTGCTCCAGTATAATCACTATCAGTGTATGCTACCAAATCAAAAGGTGAATCATAGGATACCAAAGGCCTAATTTTGATTGACCTTTTAAGTACCTAAAAATTCCTTTCTCAGCATGAAGATGTGACACTTTTGGGTTGACTTGGTATCTTGCACAAGCACACACTACAAACATAATATCAAGTCTTGAAGAAGAAAAAAAAAAAAAAAAAAAAAAAAAAAAAAAAAAAAAAAAAAAAAAAAAAAAAAAAAAAAAAAACAAAAAAAAAAAAAAAAAAAATAAGATACATCAATGAACCAATCACTGATCTATATAAATGAACATCCACTTCTTCACCATCTTCGTCCTTGAGCATAGGCTTTTGAGTTTCCATAGGTGTGCTTGCTGTCTTGACATCAGTAAAACCAAATTTCTTCAAAATCTCAGTCACATACTTGTTTTGACTGATAAAAATCCCATCCTCCTTCTAATTTACTTGCAGTCCTAAGAAGAATGTGAGTTCACCCATAGAACTCATCTAAAACTTCTTATGCATCATCTTCTCAAACTCTGTGCATAATGACTTCTTTGTAGAGCCAAATATGATATCATCTACATACACTTAAACTAACAGAATATCAACTTTGTTCCTTCTGATAAACAAAGTCTTATCGGTCTTTCCTTTTTGAAACCTATTATCCAACAAATAAGTTGACAAGGTTTCATACCAAGCTCTAGGAGCTTGATGAAGTCCATAAAGTGTCTTTTCTACTTTGTATACTCTATCAGGGAAGTCTGGGTCTTCAAATATTGGTGGTTGACAAACATAGACTCCCTCTTCAATCTTACCATATAGAAAAGCAATCTTGACATCCATCTGGTACACCACAAAGTCCTTATATAAGACATAGGCTAAGAATAGCCTAATTGCTTCAATTCTGGTAACAGGGGCAAAGACTTCATCATAGTCAATCCCTTCTTCTTGTGTGTACCCTTGTGCAACCAGCCTTGCTTTGTTCTTTATCACAATGCCTCTTTCATCCTTTTTGTTCCTGTAAACCCATTTAGTGCCAATAGCCCTTTTTCCATTTGGTAAATCCACCAAAGTCCAAACTTCTTGTAGCTTGAATTGTAGAAGCTCTTCCTACATAGCCTCTATCCAGCTTGGATCCTTTAATGCATGAATTACCTTTTTGGGTTCTTCTTATGATAAAAAGCAAGCAAACAAGCAATTTTGAAAGTCTTTATGGTTTGTTCTTTGCTGAACAGAACTAAACAAACCATGTTCTTCCAAACTCTTTGTCATTCTTCTTGTTTGAGGTGCTGAATTCAAGTCTCCAATAATTTGTTCAACTGGATGATCTTTGTGTATTCTTGTAGTTGGAATAGGACTGACAGGCATAAATGCATCCAAATTGTTCATGTCAGCCTCTGAACCAACATCTTCATTCATTCATCTGAATAGACAAAAACTTCTAATTTAGGCATAATTTAGGATCATCTAGGAAGTTTAATGTTGATTTTCACCATAACATTAACTTATTTGTAAATTGGCAGCATAAACAATGTTAGTCGCGTTAAACAAAATCAATCCTTCTCTTGATCCATTACTTTAACTCTCTTTACTTAAATCACCACCTTCTTTTCCTAGTTCTTCAGTAACCTTCTTTTCATTATATCCTAAAGGTTTAAATCCAGCATCAGGAGAACTCTTTGAACATTGAGAGAATAGTGGATCAGTAGGCCACAATGGTATCAGAATATAATCTTTGCCATTTTACCTGCATCATCACATGCTTTTGTACCTGCATTACCATTAGACTGATTTCCTGCAATAACTGGCTTATAATTCATTGACTCTGTTAGTGCATCAATATCAAAAAACCAATTTGGTCCACTTCCTGCAATATTAGGTGTATTCTCACTAAACTGTACATGCAGGTTCTCTTTAACTATCCTAGTTCTATTGTTAAATACTCTAAATGCTTTACTATTGATTGAGTACCCAACAAAGAATCCTTCATCAGCCTTACCATCAAACTTGCCTAAGTGATCTATGGTATTGAGAATTGTAACAGACAACACACCAATAGGTCTCATAAAGCTTAAAGTTGGTTTTTCTACCCGAAGAAAAAGTTCAAAAGGGGTCTTGTTATGAGCTTAGTTACTAATACCCTTTTTTTGCACCATAGCAAGCAGTATTAAAAGCATCAACCCAAAAAGTAGTAGGTAGCTTTGAATCAGCTAGCATTGTTCTAGCAACCTCAATTAGTGTTCTATTTTTCCTCTCAGCTACTTTATTTTGTTAAGGAGTTCTAGCTATACTAAATTCTCTCTTAATACCTTTTCTTTTACAAAACTGATTCATATCCTTATTCTTGAACTTAGTTCCATTGTCACACCTAATTACCTTAACCCTTAATATCTATTATATTTTTCCTACTCTATTATAAAAGACTTAAGTAAGCCTCTAGTCTCATCCTAGTATAAGAAAGAAATCCCAACTAACCTACTATAATCATCTGTACAACAAGGCAATAATCTTTTTCATTAAGATCTTTATAAAAGTTGGACAAACTGATCCAAGTGCAACATATCGTAAAGGTTGCTGATTGAGCTTAACTTTTTGACTTCCAAGAACAGCTCTATGTTGCTTCCCTTGTTGACAAGCAACACAGTTTGATGATTTTTTCAAAAAGTTTGAAAGGTAAATACCTCTTCCAAGATTTCGCTAACAGTTTATTCATAGTTATAAATTATATTTCCAAGTCATCCTATGCCAAAAAAGTTTAGATTCAAACAGATGTGGCATTATACAACGAGACAATTAGTACCTCCTTTAGGAATCAATAATTCTTTAAAACACACTATAACAATTGTTCTTTCTAGGTAACTTTTAGTAAAACATGACTTTATCAGTTAACTTAAGTTTTGGAGATAAAATAATACATTCAGTGTCATTAAAGTGAGAACACATCTTTTTTGTCCACACATTTTTGAGACATTAAAGAGGATTAACTTGTAAATCTCCTTAAAAAATACACATTCTCAAATATCTAAATTACAGTTTTGAGATTGTTACTTCTGCTGTGTTTTCCCTCTTTGGGTTTACCATCCAAAGGCAACATACCTCCATCAATTTTATTCAAATATCAGTAGAGATAGGACTCTGTTCCCTGTCATGTGCCTTGAGCATGCCACTATTAATAACTCCTTCCTCCTCCAAAATCTTGTTATGGATTGTCCCTGCACATAAGTAAGAAAATCAGTCTCTCTTGGGACCTAGAGCCATCACTGACTTGGAACTGCCTTGTGCATCAATATAATCAAACCTTTAGAATGGTTGAATGCACTGTTGTGTTAGAAAACATGTCTATTACTTTTAGTCTTTGGCTTCCCAAACCCAACAAGCTGAGCCCATTACAGCATTAAACCTATTCCCCTTAACAGCATAAGTACTCCTGCTTTGCCTAGCAGCAATTAACTACTGCTTTTGGCCTAGCAAATAGTATTAACATTCTTACCACTAATATATATTAAACCCTCGATAGTTAAAAATAACAGTTTTTTTTAGTTGCTGTTTTGTTTGATAATAAGGGGTGGGGGGGCCTTCTACACAGTTGAATGTGTCTTATTTAAAAACATTTGTCATTGGTCTTGCACTATTCACTGTTGTTTTTTGGTTGAGCAGTACTAACTTTCTAGCAGTAAGTAAGTTGATACTAGCTCAGACCACATTAAATATATGCTTTTGAACCATGTTCCTTTTAGGACTGGGGTTGAGTCATTCTAGAAAAATTTTGGTGATTCACCCTTTGAGTATAGTTCCACACTGGTTTTTAAACCATCTCTTTTTATGTTATTAAACTGTCTCTGATGTTTATTACATCATACTGTGGGTGAACCCAAAACACCACAAACATGAACAAGCGTTTGTAAAACATCTTAAAATTACTTCCTAGTCTCAGACATCATATTTTCCATTTCTTTGATGCCTCTAGAAGTAATAAGTTATTTTGTCTTATTTGATAATAACATGTAAGCAGTATTTTCTTAAGAGATGTTTACTTGCTCTTTAGATTTAACAAACTCTATTTGAAAAACTAGACTAACTGTCTTCTTCTCTTCTTTAGCCTGAGCAAACATCTTCCTCACATCAGACACCCAATCCTCAATAATTGTAGCACCATGAATTCTTCCTAAACTGCTTTAGAGGCTTGTCTTGCACTAGCCACTCTTCCATCTAAAACTGAAGATGAACGACGTCCGGGTAGAAAGGTTTAACGACTTCATAAGCTTGACCTTCCAAATCAGCTTAAGTAAGATTGGTCTTTCCTATCTTTTGGCAATACCAGTTCATAAACATCCGCATATCCCCAGTCTTTTCAAGTAAAGAGTTCTCCGCCGGAGCTTGATACGTGGTAGCTAAAACATTGGCCCAGTTATTCACAGCATCAGGAATGTGGGACATAGGAATAACCCAAGCAGGTTCTGGAGTAGCTGGTCTTTCATCATCTAGAATAGGCTTCAACCATTCTGGCCTCTGCTTAGTCTTTGCAATGGGCAAAGTCAGTGTCCTCTGAATCAGATATGTTGTCAGAATCTTGTATTGGTATGTCGCCGACTGGTTGCTCAGCATGAGGACTGGATTGTTGCTTGGAGGAGCTTGAAGGAGCATCTCGAGTGTCAGACTTCTTCCATGTTGATGACTGAGGAGCTTGTAGTTGTGATGAACCAGAAGCACCAGCGTTATGTCGTCTTCTCTTACTTTGATCCGAATCTGGTGGAGGAGGAGGAGGATCTTGATCATCACGTCGTCTCTTACAAAACTTATCCTTTTCAATGAGAAACTCATTGTTGATCCCAAATCTAGATCGATTCCTTAGGTTGTCTAAGGTTAAATTACCTTGGATAAATCCAAAATAACTTGTTGTAGAAACTTTGTATGTATATTAAAGTGTATGCGGAATCTACACCTTAATACCTAGAAGTATTATGAATAAAACAGTAATCTTGAACAAATAAAGATATAACCAAACGCTCCAATATTATTAGATCAATAATACGAGTACTCTTCACTTAGTACTAGGGTTTACAACCTTGAAGCTTTTCTTAATCAACTTTGACAACTATGAAGACTTATATGCAAAACTGATATCCCAACTAATGCCCTAGAGCCTCCTTTTATAGACTAAGGAGTCCTAGTCGGCTTACAATACATTCCTAAGATATCTTAATCTTTTCTAAACATAAACGTAATCTTTTAAATAAATACATTATGTATATCTTGTACATAAATATCTCAATACTTATCTTCACAAGTATTCTTGTTCTCCAAACAATCTTTATCTCTTTAATTCGTCTTTATCCTCTTGACAGTAGAAAGTCTTCAAGCAGTTGTAATCAGCAGTTGTAATCTTTTCACCAGCAGCACTAATAAACATAAGCAGTAGTAATATTAGTACTAGCAGTACTAATATATACTCACAGTAGTAACTTGTACTAGCAGTCTTAACATTTACTACTAGCAGCACTAACTACTTAGCTTATATTTTAGTCTTCAACACTGAGCAGTCTTAACTTCAACTAACAGCAGTAACTTTATGCTATCAGTACTAAATTATACTAACAGTAGTAACTAGCAGTGGTAACATTATACTACCAGTACTAACAGTACTAACTTCAGGTCACCATATTTTCCATATATTACTGGCGCCGAGTTAGTAACTTTAAGAATCCTTGAAGTTTTTAAGTCCCAACATTCACTCCCTAAATTTGATGTTAATCTTCTGAATCTTCAAGTTTCTTTGTTAAAAGTCTTCATCATTATCAGGAAGATGCATTCAAACCTTTTATTGACCATTTTGCTGCTTTACCATAAGCTTGAGTAGTTAGTAGCACATCTCATTCCAATAATCAGTTTGAAGTTTCTTGTTTAGCATATTTATGAGTGTGATTGGTGTGAAGGGATATCTCTTTTCAACTAACATAAAGATGTGGACATTTTCAAACCTTACAAAGTACACTCCACATGAATCAAACAGCTTCCAAATTGTCAACTTTGTTATCACTTGTAAAATTTTCTCCATACATAAGTTTTTATGTTTGGTCAAAACATGACCTTTAAAAATCACCTACACACTTCTTTCATGTTTTATCTATCTGGCTTAGTAGCACCATGCCTTGTCTTGAATTTCTTGACATATATGAAGATAGGATTGCCATATGTAGGTTGCATGAGCCCGTTAACTTTAGTTATGCAAGAAATGTTGTACATAAAGATATTGGCAAAGTAATGTAATGTAATAAAGCGAAAAATTTCCCTGAAAAAGATGAGTTCATATATAACTGATAGATTGTACATCATCTAACTTAATAGATGGATATTTACATTTATGAAAATTGCGGGTTGTTATAATAACCCCGACTCTTTATTTCTTTCTATGGCTTACTCTCATCATCTCCTTCGCTTTCTCTATTCGTTGATATCTCTTTAATTGGAGTTATCCCTAATTTTGGAGTAAAATTATTAATCTTTCTCTTCTCATTAACTTTTTATTCATGATGATCTCCCTCCACTCTAAGTTGTGAGACCTATTTTATATGCCTAGATAGCCCTAAACGTTACTAACGTTGTAACTTGTTCTCCTGTTTTTAAATATTTTTTCTCATCATCCCTTATTGTAGTGTATAACCCCGACTCTTTATTTCGTTTTATGGCTAACTTTCATCGTCTCATCCACTTTCTCAATTCGTTGATATCTCTTTAATTGGAGTTATCCCTAATTTTGGAGTAAAATTATTAATCTTTCTCTTCTCATTCACTTTCTCTTCATGATGATATCCATCCACTCTAAGTTGTGAGACCTATTTTATATGCCTAGAAAGCCCTAAACGTTACCAACATTGTAACTTGTTCTCCTGTTTTTAAATAACTTGTCTCATCATCCCTTATTGTGGTGTATAACCCCGACTCTTTATTTCTTTCTATGGCTTACTCTCATCATCTCCTTCGCTTTCTCTATTCGTTGATATCTCTTTAATTGGAGTTATCCCTAATTTTGGAGTAAAATTATTAATCTTTCTCTTCTCATTCACTTTCTCTTCATGATGATCTCCCTCCACTCTAAGTTGTGAGACCTATTTTATATGCCTAGAAAGCCCTAAACTCCTATAACCCAGCTACGTAGCATGTCTTCGAGTGTTTGGATGGTTCTTTCACTTTGTCCATCAGTTTCAAGATGATAGTTTGTTGTACTAATGTTTGTTGATTTACCCAAAGCATTTTTCAATGATTGCCAGATCTTGGATTGAAATGACATGTCATAATCCGAGATGCATAGAGAATTTGGTACGACTTGTCGAGAGACTATTTCTTTGATGTCATAACTACGTAAGATTGTCCATACTATCAGTTCGCTCGATTGGAATGAAATGTGCCATGATTTGGTAAGGTCGTATCGACAATGAACCAATGGCATCATGTCGTTGAGGTTTTGGTGTGGAGTAGCTTTGTACAAAATACATTGTTAATCTTTCAACATTTTCCACCATAGGAATTTCCGGTTGTTACCAATATGCGGATGGATTTTTGCATTCTGCTTTAACTCTAGAACTTGTCAAACACTTGCTAACATATTATGCGATGATTGCCTTCATGTTATGCCACCAATAAAGTTTCTTTAAATCATGGTACATCTTATCAGAACCCGGGTGAATAGAATATTTTGATTTATGAGATCGTATGATTAGTCTCTTCAAACGCCAAAAAGTGGTAACAAGACTTTGCTATTTTATACAACGAGTTCATCTGGATAGAATTTCAAATGAATTTGTCCTTCCTCGTAGGTTCTTGTTTTTGACATTTTCTTCTTTGACTTGGAGACTTCATTTTGGGCTTCGAGAATTTAAGATGGTAATTTTAGATGAACGGTTAAGATTACATGCTAGATATCGGAAGAGGTTGATTCGTTTCTACTTTTGTCTTTAAGGCATTGCTTCAAAATTTGCCTTTCCCGAGATGGATAGCAAATCTCACAATCATAATTTGCGAGAGTAATTCTAACCATCGGCGTTGCCTTATATTCAATTCTTTTTGACGAAGAATATGTTGAAGGCTCTTGTGATCAGTGAAAACTGTACACTTTGTACCATATAGATAGTGTCTCTAGATTTTAAGAGCGAATACTACTGCTCCTAATTCAAGATCATGAGAGTGGATAGTTGTTCTTCATGAGTTTGGAGTTGTCGCTGATGCATAAGCATATGACTTTTTCTCTTTGCATTAATACAGCCTTAAACTTGAAGAGATGCATCACAGTTTACGATAAATTATCGTTTCCTTCTGTAATGCTAAGAATTGGTGCTTCCTTAGAGTTTTGCGTAAGGAGTTGTAATAGCTGATTCTTGTTCTTCGTCCCAGATATAACTCTTATTTTTCTGGGTTAATTTAGTCAAAGGCTTTGCAATCTTTGAAAAACCTTCGATAAATCTTCGATAATAGCCGGCAAGTCCTAAGAATTGACGTATTTCTGTGGGTGTAGTAGGAGATGTCCAATTCTTAACTGCTTCAATCTTGGCGGGATCAACATGAAGTCCTTGACTATCAATCAAATGTCCAAGAAATTGCACGATACAAATCCAGAAATCACATTTGGAGAATTTGGCATACAATTTCCCTTTTTTGAGTAATTCCAAGATTATTCTCAAATGATTTGCATGCTCTTCTATGTTACGAGAGTAGATGAGAATATCATCGATGAATACTATCACAAATTTATCCAAGTATGATTTACACACACGATTCATGAGATTCATGTATACGGCAGGTGCATTAGTTAAACCAAATGGCATTACTTGAAATTCGTAGTGTCCGTATCTTGTTCTGAAAGCAGTCTTAGGAATATCTTCATCCCTTACTCTCAGTTGATGATAACCAGATCTTAAGTTGATTTTTGAGTAAACGCTTGAACCTTGAAGTTGATTGAATAAGTCATCGATTTTGGGTAATGGGGAACGATTATTTATAGTAAGTTTATTCAACTCCTGGTAAACGATACACATTCTGAAAGATCCGTCTTTCTTTTTAACAAATAAGACAGGAGCTCCCCAGGGTGAAGTACTTGGTCGTATAAAACCTCGGTCTGCTAACTCTTGAAGTTGGTTAGATAGTTCCTGCATTTCTGAAGGAGCTAATCTATAAGGTGTGCGGGCTACATGTGCTGCTCTTGGAATTAAATCGATTTGGAATTCTACTTGACGAACGGGAGGAAGGCCAGGTAGATCTTCAAGAAAAACTTCTAGGAATTCTCTGACTACTGGGATATCTTCTGGTCGTTTCTTGTCTGGCTTCTTTTTCATTACTTAGGCTACGAAAACTTGACATCCTCTGGATATATACCTTTTGGTTTTTATACAGGATATGAGGCTTAGTCGAGTTTTACTTCGATCACCTCGGATGATTAAAATTTCACCGTTGATGGGAATGTGGACGACTTTCTCGTCACAGATAATTCTGGCATGATACTTGGACAACCAATCCATACCAACGACGATGTCAAAACTACCGAGTTTAATTGGCATGAGATCGATTTCGAAAGATTGATTTAACAAAGTTAGGGTGCAACCCTGGATAACGGTGTTTGTGCTTACTAGGTTTCTGTCAGCCATTTCGATATCGTAAAAGGTATCTATTGTAATAGGCGGGATATTTAGCATAGAGGCAAGAGATATGGATATGAAGCTTTTATCTGCTCCGGAATCAAATAATACTCTAGCTAAATGTTGATTAGGAGAAACATACCCGTAACTACGTTCAGGTCTTGATGAGCATTCCTATCTCTTAGCATGTAGGCTCTTCCCTGGGCATTGATGTTGGTCTTTCGGCACTGATTTGTATAATGCCCTTTCTCTCCACAGGCATGACAAATAACCGTCACTGGTAGCTGATTACTTCCAGTGGCTGGCCTCTTGTTTTGGCAGTTCTTGGTCAAATGGCCCACCTTGTTGCAAGTATTACACTTAACAGTACAAGGTCCGGTGTGATGGAGATCACATTTTCCACATAATGGGAGGTTTCCGGCATACCTATTGTTCTCAGCAGGAGTGGCAACATACGCTTTGACAGCTTCTTGCCTTCGGTTCTGTTGTGGTTGGTGATTATTGTAGTGGTTGTTGGTGTTGGTGTTACGGTAGTTGTTGTTGTTGCGGTAATTGTTGTTGTTGAAAGTTCTTCTGTCGTCAAACTTTCGTTTATGATCACTTGATACTTGCACCGGAGTGTGCTTTGTTACATGATCCATTAGCCTTTGGGATATGTTAATGGCTTCCTCTAAAGTTTGAGGCTTAGAGGCGGTAACATTTCCTTCAATACTTCGAGGTAATCCTCCGATGAAAGCTTCCAGGATTTTCTCGGTGTTTGGTACCATGTTCAGGCATAGGACTGCTAATTCTTGGAACCTTCTAACGTAAGGTTTAAGATCATTTCCCTTTACAGTCAGATTGTAAAGTTCATCTTCCATATTTCTGACTTCAGTTCGGGGACAATACTTGTTTGTTAAGAGCCTTTTCAATTCAGTCCAGGTGATTTGATTGGCTTGATCTACTCCTATAGGTTGGGCGTATGCATTCCACCAGGACAAGGCATCATCACTAAGGGTACCAGTAGCAAATGTTACTTTGTTTTCCTTGGTACATTTGCTCCGAGAGAATACTGATTCAGTCCGTTCAAACCAGCGGATGAGGCCAACTGCTCCTTCCGTACCATTGAAGTAGAAAGGTTGACAGCTTATGAATTCTTTGTAGTTTCCCGTTTTTGCTACAGGAGTTCCAGTAGGTCCGGTGTTCCTGTTGGGATTACTAGTACCTGCCATTGTTGCAGCTTGTGCTTCCAGAGCCGCAGTGACACTGTCAGCAACTAGTTTCTTAATGGCAGCTTGAGTCATGGCCGGTGCTTCAGATGTTGACGTCCTTTTGGGAGGCATTCTATCAACATAAGACAACACGTAATAAGAATGATATCACAAGTCTTAAAATGATTAAAGTGCAAAAATAAACATTGTCACAATAGTGATATCGAAATCATAGATAATTCATATCAAATAAGTATCTATGATTTATTTAGAAGTCAGGGTATGATTCATAATGATGATGACGGAGATGATGATGCAAGAGAGATAAGTCGGTATTATGAAATAACAAGGTATATAACGGGATTGCCATTGTATTATATCATGAACAACTTGCCTTTGTACTATACATAGTCAAGATTTGACAAGTGTTTTTATTTATACCACACATCCCGTGGCTAGGTTCTAATAAAAGCGATAACTAAGATCTAATCTAATAGTCCGATGGTCCTTCTTGGCTGATCTTGAGTTCATTGATGGCATTCAGAAGACTTTCCTTATCTTCTTGATGACGAATCTGGATATCGTTGATGATGTGTTCTAGATCAGTAATTCTGAAGCGAGCCAGAGAAATTTTGTGGTTATTTCCCATCTGCTTCTTCTGAAGTTTAGAAATTTGAGCACGAGCTTGTTGGAGTTCTGCTTCTAGATTGTCAAAGTCTTGTTGGATAATCACCCGACCTTTTCCGAGTCCTTCAATTTTGTCTTCTATGTATTCAATACGAAAAATGGGTAAAAATGGAAAGAAAATGGTGCCGGGTTGGTTTTTCTTTCGGGTTAGGGTTTAGGGTTTTAAAATGTGGATTAGGGTTAGGATTAAGGGTAGATTAAGGTTTAGGATTAGTGTTAGGATTGAGATTAGGGCTTAGGATTAAGGTTTAGGGCTTAGTTTTAGGTTTAGGGTTTAGTTTTTAGTTGAAAGTGAAATTAGGGTTTAGGGTTTTGTTTTATGATTTAGGGTTTTAAAACATGGATTAGGGTTAAGATTATGGATAGATTAGGGTTTAGGAGTCATGAATTAAGTACTTGTACCTTGTGCTAAAGTGGTGTAAAGTTTAAACATGGTTTAGGAGCTTAAATGACCTAATTAGGTTTTTAGGCATGATTAGCTTGTACATTGTGTGTTTAAGACTTGTACATTGATTTGGAGGGAAAATATAATTCAAATATTGTGCATTGTACACTTGTACACATGCTTGAAGGTTTGCACATTCATTTTTATATGTATACATTACATATAATTAGTGTTTTGATGTAAACGTTAACGTTTAATGCTTGTTTTTGAAATAACGTTTTAAAAAGTACGTTAAATGAATAATGTACTTAGTAAAATGATATTAAGATATAGACTTGACATATTAGGATGTTTACATGATATAAACATAGATATAGATGGCATTGATAGAGGTTGCGTGAGCTCGTTTACTTTAGAGATGCAAGTTACGTTGCATAATGAGATAAAGCAAAAATTTTCCCTGTAAGAAGGTGATATATTTATAATAGATGGATATTATATTACATCTAATTTAATAGATGGATATTTACATTTATGAAAATTTGCGGGTTGTTATACAACACTCTTCTAGAAGGTTTACAACGCGGGAAAAAGATTGCTTTATATCAAAAGAAATAAAGCAAATTTCCTTGAGAAAGATACTTATAAAGTTGGTATAAAAGTACAACTACTTTCCCTAAAGGACTGTAACATTGTACCCTTAGGTATGTGTGCATTAAATGGTATCTCAACCACCCATCTAATGTATGAGATGTGTCCTAAGGCATCCCATGTAAACCCTAATTTCCTTATATAAAAGGAATACGATGTAAGAGTAAATGTTATCTCTTCCAATTAATGTGAAACACATTGAAGAGCATTTACTCCCAAACAAACTGAAAGAGCTACTGGAGCTGAAGATCAAGTGTTAGTTAATAGTTTGTTCTTAAAATTGTAACTTTGGTTCGAGTTTAAGTTAGAGGAGATCACCCCAATTGTCATTCAACCACTTTGCTATTCCGTAAGTAAAGTGTGTCATATATTCTTTATTTGATTCTAATAAGAACATATACGTTGAAAAGTTACTTCTGTGTGTTTTAAACTTGTTCGTTATATTGTTTATATATATCTGTTTAAAACTCACTTTCTTGCCATGGAATGTGATTAGTTTAACTTGATAAACCTTATATCACATTCAAGGGGACTAACAAGTGGTATCAGAACAGTTTGATTTGTAAAACCTTTTCAATTTTTTTTCTATAACTACTCAATTTTTTTAAAAATCAAGATCCATTAAAAATGGCAGCAAAAGTACCACATACTCTTGAATATAGGCATGGCCAGTTAAATGCTGCTCCTATGCTTGAGGTGGAAAATTTCACCAATTGGAAGAAAAGACTTATGTGCCACATCATTGGCATTGAAAATCTTTTCAAAAGCATTACTCAAAATGGTCCTTATGTTCCTATGACTGCTGGAAATAGAAAACTAGAGTCTCAATGGAATGCTGATGAAAGAAAAGCTGCTAACTTAGACTAGCGACTGAAAAGTCTCATCATGTCTGTTCTACCAGATGACCAAATGAATTCTGTTATCAATTGTGAAACATCAAAAGCTACCTAGGAAGACCTGATATTATATCATAAGGGCCTCTTTGATGTGAAAGAAAGTAGGGTCATGGACTTTAAGTTATGTTATAATACCTTCAAATTCAAAGAAGGTGAATCTTTAACACATACTTTCACTAAATACAAAGCTTTGATGAATGAACTAGTAAATGATGGTGTGACTCTTTCAAAGCTTGAGATTAATACTGGTTTCATAAATGGTTTACCAAAGAAGTGGCTCAGTTTCTGCCAAAGTCTTAGAAACACTAACCATGTAAAAGATTATGAGCTTGCTTCTCTATTTTGTAAACTCAAATATGAAGAAAACCTCATAGACAATATCTATGAAACTGAAAAGAAAAAATCTCTTGCCACTACAACACCCTTGTTAACTGCTTTTATCTCTACCTCTATTGTCCAAGACTTTCAAGATAGTCCTGATGATGAATAGGATACTAGAAGTAGTCATGAATACATGAATGACCTTGAAGAGGAATTTCATGAAAGAGCTCTTTTAGCCAAGTCTAGAAGGTTCTTCAAAAAAGGGTCCCAAAGGTTCAGTGGTGCAAAGGCAACTGATGAAACCCAATGCCACAAATGTGGGAGGAAAGGTCACTTTGTTAGAGATTGTTTTTCAAAGACTTCGGTTCCCTCATACTCATCACCTTTTCAAAACAACATTCAACCAAAATTCTCCAGTTCCTCTCAACAAAAACCTGAACTGAGGCCTACCAAAGACTTTGAAACCAGATACAACAAAGTCAAGGCTAAACTGGCCCTCCTCAGTTCTAATGCTTCAACATGTAAGTCATCAATGGTCAAGAACAAAGGTCTTGTTGCTGAAGCGTATTAATGGGATGAAGAAGATGTGTCACCTGATGATAATGAAATGGTTGAAGTAAAGGTTCTCATGACACTTGCTGATGATGAAAATGTTGCTGTTGGCAAAGAAAGTGCCAGGAATGGTAAATGGGTAAAGATCTCCATGAGAAAGGTACACACTCTTCTTGAAATGGAAGATAATGATGAAAAAAAATCTTTTATTGATTATTTGTGTAGTGATCTTAATTATGTTGAAGAAGAAATAAATAATCTTATGTTTAAACATAGAGATCTTGTTTAAGACCTGAACACATGCAAAGAGCAATTGTTAGTACTAAAATAAGCAAAACTTGATTTTCTTACAATGCAGCATGTAAACACTGAGATTCTCAAAGAGAATCAAAACTTAAGAAAAGAACCGAAAGAGCTAACATCAATTACTGAAACATGGCTTAACAGTTCTAATAATGTAAATTAGTGTATTAATGAACAAATTCCTAATCAAAAGAAAAGAATCTTAGGATTAGATCAACTCACTAAAGAACCCTCTAGTTCTAGGCAAACATGCTTGGTCTTTGTTAAGTCTTCAGCTAAGGATACCAATGTGTCTATTCCTGCTGTTGAAAAAACTTGGTTATTTGAAGCTAAAGGATTTAAGTTGCCTAATCATGACACTGGTAGAATTCTTCCAGCTGAATCACAAGTGAAATCAACTGATCGTTCAGTTAATGTCACTAACTCTTCAGTCACTGACTATGATTCAGCTGATGAAGCTTTAGTTTGTAGCACCCCACATCCTCCACTAGAGAAACTTGCTGGTGCTGAACCTCTATCTAGACCAAAGACTATCAAGTCAATCTTGAAGTTCAATTCCACATTCAAAGCTGAAACATTAAAAGGTGTCACCATAAATGAACCAACCTTAGCTCCTGCAAATGGTAACAAAAATGTTTCAGCTTCCAAAAGGAACTCAGCTCCTGCTGGTAAACTAAAGAATGTGAAACCTGAAGATGACATTCCTTTATCTGTTGTAATGAAAGAAGTAAATGATCTCAAATTACAAATCAACAAAAATCAGTCATCTTAATCTAGAAATAACAAACCTCAAAAGGTTCCCAAAAACTCACTCCAAACAAAATACAAAACATAAATAAAAAAAGGTTGTGAATTTTGTGGGATGAACAATCATCTCTCAAAAAACTGCTACAATATAGTATTTTGTAAAAAAGTGAGAGAACTAATCACAGAACCTGTGATCATGCTGAATACGTAAGCTCAATGAATATGTCTCAGCATCTCAAAAGTCAAGGTGGAACTTATTTAAGATCTCAAACCTCAAGACCTCTAAAACCCTTTCCACCATGCAAACATTGTGGGTTTAATGACCATCCATTTGATAATTATGTTAACTATCCCATATGTGAAATATGTAGAAGTTATGATCATGACATAAAGGGTCACAATAGAATCATTTCTCTCATAAGAGGAATAAAACCTAGAAACCCTCAACAAGTCATAAAAAGTTGTGAAACTTGTAGTAGCAATGTTCGTACCACAACTGATCATAATGATATTGAGTGGTTCAAAAGAGGTGAAGTACTTCAAGCCAAAAAGGCTGCATCATCAAATGCTACTAGATTAAAGACTCATACTGATGCGGTCGTCGTAGGACTTCTACAAGAAGTTTTACAACTCCCTAGGCAGAGCACCTAATCGTTGTAATAGTAGTATAGGCAAGACTCGGGGGTTGATATCGTTCACTCGAGGAATAGGTTGGAAGGCTTGATCACGGTCTAACAGAATTCTAAGGGTTGAGAGAATATTATTTTTGTATTTTTATGTTTTATGGAAAGCAAGTAAATCATATATTTGAGAGGTGGTTTGGTTTTAGCTATTAAACTAAATATATTCTACGCTACTGGTGATAATAATAAGATAAAAGACTATGTTTATTTAATCATGTATTACTCCCTAGATTGCTTCTCCTAGTGTTGTTGCCTTGTCACCCTTGTGATGATCTGTGTAACTATTTCCTAAGTCATGAACGAATTACACGAACCCGCCGTCTACTTAGTATTCCGCTAGAGCAACGCACACGTAAGGTAGTATGAAGACTATTACATGGCCCCTAGGAGTACACTAAGTGCATGTGAAATATATTAAAAGTGGATCAACCATATTAGGGGGCAAGGTAGTATGAAGACTGTTACCCGATGGTATCCTTTCTACACAATCATGTTTCCCTAGACATATCAACAGCGATACAGACAAAAGCTGGTTTTCTAGAGCCTAACATGCACATCCATCACAAGAAGCAACACTACTAAGATCTACATTCTAGGTTTCATACAATCATAAATAAACACAATAGAAGGTTTAGCCAAGCATATTAAAGATAAAGCAAGAGCATAGATAGATCAAACAACACATAGACATATTGAATGATTAAATAAACCTTAATTGATTAAAACATGAGTTGAAAGAAGTACAATAGGGTTTTTAAGCCCTAAATTCGTCCCTAACAACTGCTAAACGAACTAGGGTTCGTACCATCTTTTTATTCTAAAGTCACACACTCAAAACCCTAGATTCGAGTTTATATATATATATATATATATAGGAAAAACGCTGTGACGGCGTCACGTTTTAATCGTGACACCGTCATGAAAGAGAATATTCTAGATAATGGGTTGGGTCATATGCTCTGACGCCGTCGTGGAATCTTGCGACGTCGTCTTGATCTTCGTGGTGACGGCGTCATGTTGTATCTGTGACGCCGTCTCCAGCCACTGTAGAGAAATTCTTGATAAATGTTGGTGTAGGTCCGTAGTCTTGTCCGTTTCTTCTCTAAATGAGCTCAAGTCACATGTAATTCTTCCAAATGCCCTCCAAATGAGAAATACCTGAAAAGGAACGATTAAGTACCTATTTTGGGCATAAATGCACGATTTAGGAGGTTAAACGACCCCGAAAAAGTGTATAAAATGACACCTCATCAAATACCCCTACATTTGGGATTTGCTTGTCCTCAAGCAAATGGGCTTTTCTACCTAGACAATAACAATATGAGGGGTCATTTTACTTACTCTTTAAAAGTATTTTACAACACAACCTTCTAGACCTTGTAATTAATAGCACGGAAAGTATACACTAGCACCTCACATAAGTGTTTGGGGATTCTCTCTTTCACTCGGGTGTATAATAAATAATAACATATGGGGGAAACAGAAAATCAACACTTATTACCTGTCATAGCATATAAATTACCATAGGCTTGGTAAAGGATCAAACCTCCACCGCTAGGTGCAAGTATTATTTATTACTATCTAAGAGGTCTTTTATAAAGGGGTGTGGGGTGTAGGTGTAAGATAACATATAATGGAAACGGAAACGGATGGGATACATTTGGGTGGTGTGAAGTCCAATAAACAGATATTCTTTAGCTTGTTAAAGCTTAGTTAACTTGGATAAATCCAAACTAACTATATGAGAAACTATGATTGTGAATCCTATAAATTATGCGGAATCTAACTTGCAATACTAAGAAGAACAATGAATACTAAACTTGAATATATTGATTGCAAATATTCTGTCAAGGTTTACAGAATAACTAACTATGAGAAATGTGTTTTCTATTAAGATTGATATCTCTAACTATGCCGTAAGGTTCCTTTTATACACTAAGTGATGACGTATAGTCCAACCACGGGTCATGAACCCGACCTACGAATAGTACTTATACCCAGGCCCATAATGAATGGGCCATAGCGACATCAATACGGGCTTCTAAGGCCCAAATGGTACTGCCTATGGGGAAGCCCATGACATATGGGCTATTACGACGAGAATTTAGGCCCATGAGGTCCAACTAGCGCACGCGTACGCAGGTATCTAGATTACCCGTTACGGACGAGTCATAATTAGGAGGTGGGCCCGCTAGTTACTAAATAAATGGTGAGGCCTCTCGGATACTAACCTAATTAATGGGACAAAGCCCGTTAGGGTTTGGTGAGTATATAAGGAGCACCTCGGCTCTCATCTAAGGTACGCCTCATAACCCTAACTTTCTACTGAAACCTAAACCGATTACTTACTCTCACGCCGGAGGATAATCGTGGGAGACAATCCCACGGTAAGCCTAACGGTGTTTTGTTTTCTTAGTGCGCAGGTCTCATACATCAAGATTTAATTGATACAGGAACCGGGGCCTATTAGATCCGTATTACACCTAATTCGGACCTAATCAAGGATCGTCCAACTTTTGTATCAACAGATTGGCGCCATCCGTGGGACACTAAGAACACTACCAAAATCTAGAATGACAAAGCAAGGAAACTTTACCCAGCGGACTCCACAGTCGAAGAAGCAGAGCGACCAAACCTCTAGACAGATCTCCAAGCAGGCCTCTGGAAGCGCCAATGCGCCACATGATCTGGTCTTCACAGCGATGGGACCACCCCTGGGGACAACCCAGACAGCCGCCACAATCACAAGCACGGAAGGTCTACAGCGTGCTACTTTCACCACCCCTCCCCAAACGGTGCCAGGGACGAATACTACCGAGCCGCCACCCCCACCCCTTCGAAACAAGGGTCCCGAGTTAGGGGCTGACAACCTTACACTGGAAGGGGTCGCGACTGAATTGGCGCCGAGTGATTTCGTATCTCAAAACTACGAGACTTTGGTCGCCCTCATGCAAGAGGAAACAAAAAAGAGATCAAGCCAGAGCCTACAGGCCCGACTTAACTTCGGCTGGGACTGCCACCTATATCCATTCCCTAAGGAATGTCAACATTAGGCATTACCGTGGTCTGGGTCCTAATTTTGTTATCACTGTCCTGTGCTGCATCTAAGCTAGCAACAGTAGTGATAGCCCTTTCCACACTGTCTCCCCTCTCCTTATGGACAGCCTCATCTGCTCCATGGTCTAGAGGCACACTAGTCTGAGGTAACTCAGTGTCCTTTTTGGTTCTCCTACATTTTTGAGTCTTTCTTTTTTGTTGATATGTCATTGGAGATGGGAGTAGTTGCTCAATGTGAGCTTCAATTTGAGGTTCATGAAAAATTTGGTTATGAAGTAGAGGGTGTGGGTTGGGGTTTAGGGGGTGTTGCTGAACCTTCACCCTCCGGTGCTTAGTTATGCACCAACAGTATTAACGATAACAAGCATTATTAATATTAGCCTGGCAGTATTAATATTAGTCTAACAGTATGAACTTGTTCTCCAATAACTATGCAATAACATGCCTCTATTTGGCACAAGCACACGAGAAATAACTAGATAGACAAGTGAGAATTCATGAGGATCCATATCTACGCATAGCCCATGAATAAAAGTTAAGAACTGTTAACCAAAACAACATACCAGTACTAAATCTTGAGATATCAGATTAACCTTCAATTTCTTCTAAAGAACATCTCCAAACCATGTCAAGCATCAATCCACCCTGATAACTAAGCAGTTACCTAACACAAGCCTAGCAGTATAACACATTGTGTATCCAGATGTACAAAGTTTTCTTTAAATAGAGAAAGCTAAGCCCAGCAGTATTAAGTAACTAATCATCATGTTTACCTTCCAACTTCAATTTAATTAGTATTTGTGTATAATCCGCTGTACTTATACACCATTAACCTCCCCTAAGATCATGCATCTACAGATTAATCATACAAATGCTTGTCACCGGAAAATTAAATCTACTCACATCAAAAGCTTTAGTGAGCAAATTAGCTACATTATTATTAGTGTGTAACTTGACCATCTTTATCCAATCTCTTTCATATGGAGTCTTAATGAAAATGCATGGCAAGTCTCTAATGCTTTGTTTTTAGAATTGTAAACAGGATTCTCTGATAACACAAAATCAACACTCTCATTATCAAAATGAATCTTTGTCTGCATAAAATTGTATCCATAATCTAACATTTGATTTTGGATCCAAAGCACTTGACCACAGCAGTGAGAAGCAGCAATATATTCAGCTTCAGTAGTTGAATTAGCCACTATAGTTTGCTTTTACATTGCCAAGAGATTAACCTTGAACCAAGAAATTGACAACCTCCTGTTGTGGATTTCCTGTCCAAACTGGCACCTGCATAGTCACTATCTAAAAAAGCTTCCAATATAAAAGGTGAGTCCTTAGGATACCAAAGGCCTAAATGGGGTCGACCCTTTAGATATCTAAAGATCCTTTTTACTGCATTTAAGTGGGAAACTTTTGGTTGAACTTAAAATCTTAAGCATGCACAAACTAAGAACATAATATCTGGTCTAGAGGATGTAAGATACATCAATGACCCAATCATTGACCTGTATAAATGGATATCAACATCCTCACTATCTTCATCTTTTGTTAAAGCCTTATTGGTTTCCATAGGAGTACTGGCTGTCCTTACACTAAAAAAGCCAAATTTCTTTAAGATTTCACCAACACACTTGTCCTGACTAATGAAGATTCCATCCTCTTTTTGTTAGACTTGTAAACCCAAGAAGAAAGTGAGCTCTCCCATTAAACTCATCTGGAACCTTTTGTGCATTATTTGCTCAAAATCTGTACACAAAGACTTTTTAGTGGAACCAAAGATGATGTCATCTACATATACTTGTACCAGTAGAATATCATACTTGACTCTTTTTATGAACAATGTCTTGTCAATTTGACCTCTATAGAATCCATTGTTCAGCAGATAGGTAGAGAGTGTCCCATACCAAGCTCTAGGAGCTTGGTGTAGACCATATAAGGGGGGGGCCTCTTTTTCTCCACCTTTGTTAAACTTTGTCAGGACAATTCTTGATCACAAAACCCTGTAGGTTGGATAACATATCCTCGATCTTTATTAGTAAATAAAGAAAGGCACTATTAACTTCCATCTGATACACAACAAAAATTAATGAAATGAGGCATAGGCAAATAATAACCTGATTGCTTCATTTCATGGCAACAGAGCAAAACACCTCATCATAATCAATGCCTTCTTCTTGTTTGTATCCTTGTGCTACCAGCCTGGATTTATTTCTGACTACTATACCCCTTTCATCTTTCTTATTTCTATACACCCACTTTTTACCAATAGCATTCTTGCAATAAGGTAGGTTACTTGTTTCAGACCTTATGAATCTTGAACTGAAGCAGATCTGCTTGCACTTGCTTAATTAACCCAGCTTTACATCATCAAGGGCTTGAGCTATTTTTGTGGGTTATTGCTGAGAGAGGAAACATACAAATAAACAGTTCTGGAAATCTTTGTGATTTGTCCTTTTCTATTTTTGGATGTAGCTTATCATAGCATGTTCTCTAGAATTCTTCATTAACATGCCCCTTCCCTTGTTTATGTACTGCTGACTTTGGATCTCACAATTTTGATCTTTAGGTTGAAATAGTAATAGAGTGTACTCTGTTGTGGGAATATGATGATAACAGGTGAGGTTCCTATGTTGTTGGAAAATCAGCCTCTGCACCCATAACTTGATTAGCAAAGGTGATATTGTATGTGTCCAAATCTTATCATACAAAAGCACTGCCAAAAAATTCCAGTATTTTGAAACATTAGCATTATACTCCAAATCTGGAATGAGAGGATCATTCTGGAAGACATTGACATTAAGAGGAAAGGAATCTACCAAGAGGAACAGATTGATGCGTTTTTCCAGCATCATTAGAAGTTCTTGGTGCACTAGCAACATTAACTGGTGTGCTAACAGTATTAAAACTGTTAGTGATGCTGGCTTTAGTAGCCTTCCCTGAAAGATTTTGCCTGTTACATTATGCTTCAAACTCTTTTCTAATAGTATCTGATTGCTCTTTAGCCTCATTCTCTTGATCCATCATCTTATCAAGAACATTCTTTAAGGCTTGTTCATTCTCACTTGCTGGTTTTTATACAGTGAGATTCACCAGTAGAATCATTAGCTGTATCATTTTCATCTGAGCTCTTGTAGTTTGAAGAGATAGAAGACCATAATGGAAACACAATATATTGTTGAGTAGACACATTCTTTTCTTCATATTGTCCAGCATTAACACTTTGCTTCAAACCTGTATTACCATTAGCTTCTTGTGGACCTGCATTTTGTAGTTTGTATACCCTGCAGTAACTGGTTGATAATTCATAGAATTTGTTAAGGAATCAATGTCAAAAAGCCAGTTAGGTCCTTGTCCTGCAACATTTGGTTTATTTTCAAGAAAGTTTACATGCAGATTCTCTTCAACTTTTCTAGTTTGAGAATTAAATACCCTGAAAGCTTTGCTATTTACAGAGTACCCTACTAAAAACTCTTCTTTAGCCTTCCCATCAAATTTTCCTAAAGGGTCTAGGGTATTTAGGATAGTAATAGGACATCTAAATAAAAATAAGGTCTCTGAAGCTTTTGCTTGTTGGTTCTACCAATTATTAAGTTCATGGAGTGTCTTGTTATGAGGCTTGGGTCACTAAAAACTCTATTCATAACAATAACAAGCAGTATTAACTGTTCAGCCCAAAATACAGTAGGTTGAAGTGAGTCTGCTAGCATAGTCATAGCTGCCTCAATCAGAGTCATGTTATTTTATTTCCTCAGCAACTCATTTTGTTATGGGAGTTCTGGCAACACTAATATCCCTTTTTATCCCTTTTATCTACAGAATTCATTCATTTCCTGTTTCTTGCTATCTCTGTACTATTATCACACCTGATTTCTTTAACCTTATGGTTTAATTGGTTTTCTATTCTGTTATGAATCTCTTAAGAATTCCCACTAGTCTCATCTTTAGAGGCTAAGAAGAAAACCCAGCTAAACATACTAAAGTCATCAGTTCATTACAGGCTATATGTCTTATGTTGATACTCCTAACAGATGTTAGACTAAATAAGTCCATATGCAACATCTAGTAAGGGTTGGATATAGGAGCTCTAAGTTATAGCCTTATAGGAAGCTTGTGTTGCTTTCCCTTATGACAAGCAACACAAGTATGTTCATTGTCTAAAAATCTTTGAGGAAGACCTCCTTACAAGGCTTTCCCTTTACAAGTTTTATTCTTTTTTTAAAATGCACATGAACCCAGCTCATTTATGACTTTTTATAGATCATCAATGTGGCTTTTGCAAACAAAGAAGTTAAATTTCCAGAAGGAACAACATTCTTTAAATCAAAGCTCTACATATTACTTTGCCTGGGAACTCTAAGCAGTACTTGGCTTTCATTAAGTAGCTTAAAATCAGGAGACAAAACAAGACATTCAGTTTTAGTGAAAAGAACATTATTTTTCTTGTCACACATTTGTAAGACAGAGAAAAGATTAAACTTTAGTTCTTTGACAAAAAACACATCTTCAAAGTCTAACTTATCTGTTCTTATCTTTCCTTTTCTTGTTATCTTACCACCTCTAGCACTTCCACCAAAAGCAACAAAACCTCCATCAAGTTCTTGATAATCAGTAAGGAAGTCCTTATTCCCTGTCATATGCCTGGAACATCCACTGTCAAATATTACTTGGTTCTTCAAAGCTTGTTGTGGATTTCCCTGCACAAAAGTAAGAGAGTCAGTGTCTCTTGGGGACCCAAGCCACTACTAACTTGAGTCTGCCTTGTGGATCTATATAATTTACTCTTTTTGAGACCCATGATCCACTATTGTCTTTGGAGACATTATTGAAATTAGTCATTTTAGGTCTCCAAACACAACCTGCTGAGGCCTTAACAGCAGTGACCCCAATTCCCTTAACAGTACTAACTGCTGTTTGCCTAACAATATTAACACCATTTACTCTGACAATATTAACTTTTTCATTTGAAATCATGGTATTTGATGCTGTTGATTTATAAAAAGGCCTTCTAATAGGTGAATGAGACTTATGAAAAGCATTTGTTTTTAATTTTAAAACATTCACTCTATTTGTATGAGTAGCAGTATTAATTGGTCTGGATGTACTAGTTGAAGTTGTTGCTCTTAGAGAGCTTTGCTTAGCAGCACTAACTGGTACTCTTCCAAACCTTGTCAAGAATGCAGATGAAACAAAATTATTTTGAAGATTTATTCTCTGAGCATTGTTCCAAACTGGCCTAATTTCCCTTTAACCATAATTCTTTCCCATATTTTTCAAAGCAGACTTTTAGATTTAAATCCATTTCTTTCATGAAATACAGTCTTTTATTAGATGGTTGTAACTGCCACAAACAAAACAGGCTTTCTTTGTAAACCCAAATCCTAACCCTAGTTTTTGAGTCATTTTCCTATTCCAATCTCTTCTATCTACCTTAGTGTTGATCCCAATCTGAATAGACCTTTCTAGTTTATTAAGGGTGGTAGCCAATCTGGATAGATTTAAACTAACTACAAGAGAAATAATGACTATAAACAATATAAGTTATGCGGAAACTAACTTATACTGCTAAAAAGAATAATGAATAAAACAGAACTTTGATTACTATTAATCTGCTAGGTTATAGATTACTAAGTATATATTGGTGAAACTTGTATATGAAACGTATATCTAACTAATGCCATAGGGTTCCTTTTATACATCAAGGAAAACCCTAATGGGCTAACAAAACACGTGAAAGAGATAATGATATCTATCCTATAATAACTCATGCATATTCATAACAGTTACTAACTAGCTACTGTACTAAATTACTACTAACAACACTAACTATAAATAACTGGGCTTAGAGTACTACAATGTACTAAGCAGTACTAATTATTTATAAATAACTACGTTTAACTCTTATTTTTATTTTCTTGAATATATAGTATTCTTTCATCTAAGCAGAATAAGTTGAACTTTGGCTAGTAGTAACTTGTATAGTAGCAACACTAAGTTGTAGGTACTTCTAAAACCTACAATCCTCCCCCTTGAAAACTTTATGTTCATCTTTGTTAACATTCATGTTTCTCAGTTTTAGCTTTTGAACATAGGAGGGTTGTATCCAAACATCTTCTACTCTTTTATATGGCTTATTCTTGAACTCTTTTGTTACTTAGTAAACTTGAAATTCTTTAGATTCCAGTCTTTGGTCACCATCTCAACATCTCAGCAACACACCTACACCAACTAAGTTGGCTTTGTAGTTTTGGCTAAAATACCAGCACTAACGGGTTGATATTTCTTTCAATAGGTCGTTTGCTCTGGAATAGCCAATGCTTAATTGCTAAATTACATGGTGCATTAATAACCATTTAGTTTTAAGGTAACACTCATCAACTTATCAAAACGGATTGAGATGTCTTTACCAAGAGTTGTTTGCTTTGGACTAGCCAACTCTTTACTGTGAAGCATGGTAAGTTAAGAACCATATAGTTTTTAGCAAACTATCAGCTATCAACGGATTTGAGAAGTCTTTACCAGAAGCCGTTTGCTCTAGACTAGCCAGTTCTTGATGTCTGTTAGACATGGTGAACTGATGACCATTTGTTGTGTGGTGATAAAACCAACACTTAAAGATCCTTCTCTCCTCCATCATGGCTTCCATGCTCATCAATCTGCTTTTGAATGAATCTAAGCAGAGTATAAGCATCTTCACTTGCAGTCCCTAGTACTATATTAATCGAAAGCATTATTATCAAGTTTTTTTTGTGTGTGGATTACTTCCTCTTTGATGTCATGAATATCAGTAGTACCATATTCCCAGTATCAAGGTATGAACACTACAATTTCATATAAATCCTAGCTCGTAAGATATCCATATTTATTGATTCTGCAGGTAGCTCATCTTCTGCATTTGCATTAATACATTGTCCTTAAATCTCCCCAAAGAACTAGATCAACACCTTCTGGAGTAGTTGTTTCAAATCTCTTCATCACCAGATTATATAACTCCACAAGATCTAGCCTATCAAACCTTGTCACCATTTCAAAAAAGGTTTTAATCCACCTAGAACTTCCATCAGATCTAAAGATTCTGTAGTAGATGCACTCTGTTCCATGTCTATCAAAATCATAGAATTTTGATTCCCAGTTAATAATTGGAAACCTCTTATCCAGGACTTCATAATCTATTATTCCTTCTTCATCTGGAACTATCTTTCAAAAAGCCTTTAGTTGCTCTTCCTCTTCAAGATCAACATCAGTCTTTTATCTTTTAGACTTCTTTGTTGCTTTCATCTTAAGTCTTCTGCCTGGTCTTTTCCTGATACTCTCTTCATGTCCATCTTGCTTAACTTCAACCTTAGGTTCTTCAAGAACCTTTTGCTTATGTACACCAACTGCTTCTTTAGAATCTTTTTTACTTGCATCATCTGAAATCCTTTAGGCTTTGGATATTAATCAATTACCCTTTTCTGTCTTTCATACAAACCTTGAATTTCTGTAAATGTCTTTGCCTTCAGCTAAGAGTGTTTGTAACCACCCATATTCTTTAGATACGTCATCATCAAATTCATTAGTTGAGATTTAGTTGGTGGTATACTTCTAATATCAGCAGATCTTTATGCAGCTCTGAATTTTCTTTGAGTAGCAATTGTTTCAGCCAGAACTTTGCTCTTCTTCAATTTGTATACTCCTCTCTTTTTCTTCATGTTGAAGCTTGGCTGCAAACAATGCATCAGCATCAATCCCTTCTTGAACTTCATCATACGTCTCAGCTATAGCAGCCTTAGATGCTTCTTCTTCTTCCCTCTGTCTTTCCCTTTCTACCTCTGCTTGCAAGTTTACTTGTAACTGTCTGGCGATTTCTGCATCTCTTGCAATATGAGCAGCATCAAAATCACTTTTAGTCATCTTCTTTGCAGGCTCAGGTTCTTTTAAGACACTTTTGCCTTTGTCTTTAGGGTCAATTGTTGGAAGTGGTTTCAGGGTTAGGATTGATCTTGCAGGTCTTGAAGAATCTTCAATATCTTTAATTGACACTCCTTTTTCCTTAGCTTTCTCTTTTTTCATCTTAATCAAAGTTTGAGCCATGGTGATATCTTCATCATCAAATATACTTGTTGTTGTAGGAGGAGTTTTAGGCTCAACTGCACTATCTTCTTGCCTAGCAGCATCAACATATGGCCTAGCAGTACTAAGTTCTGGCCTAGCAGTACTAACTGTTTTAGGTACAACATTACTAACTAGTTCTTCAGTACTTCCTCCTTTCTCACCACTTCCCTTGTTAAGCTCCTCAGTTTCATTACTTTGCCTCCCTTCTTTTACAACATCATCTGTTTCTATGTAATCCCTACCATCAGCATCAAGATCATCAAAGGCATCCAAAGTTGGTTGAGGTTTCGCATTTTTCCTCCCATGTTTGGATACAGACTCCTTCCTTCCCAACCTTTTCTTTAAGATCATCACAGGCATCCAAAGTTGGTGTGAGATGCTTGGCTTACACTTCCTTTTTAACTTCTTGATTTGATCCTTCAATTTAAGGATCTTTGCAGCCTGAGCATCCTTGGAAGTTTCCAAAGCAAGAACCCTGTTGGACAAGTTAGTGCAAAGAACAAATAACTCTTCTAGGTTCAAGCCACCCTCAACTTTTTCAGATGTGTGATCACCTGAAAGAGGACTATCATGGGATGACTGAACCTGAGTCCTTTCACTCCCATTAGTATCCTCTAAAGAGTCCCTAGAGTCTTGTGTAGTGTCATGGCTAGATGATGAGTCAGTCAAAGGGGTTGGTCTCCTGTACTAGGGTGAGTAGGAGAAGGTGTTGGTTGGGGTTTAGTGGGTTGTTTTGAACCTTCACCCTCAGGTGCTTGGTGTGGCACCAACATAGAATCAAAGAGTGGAGTTACTTTTCTTGAAAACTTTACACCTTTCCTTGCCATGTTTGTGAAAACCTTTTTAGTATGGCATGGTGTTTCATATGTATCATTAAAAGGTTCTGGTAAATCTTTAAGTTGATTATTCAAAAAGAGTTAAGAAAAACCTTGGATACATTAAAAACTTCTTAGGATCCAAGTTTCTTAACATACCATCAAAAATTAATTTAGAAAAATTAAATTTTTAACCATTTGCCAAACATATAACTGCTGAAGCCAAATTAGTTGAAAACTCATTCCAAGAAGTTGATTTTGAACTTTTGCAATGAAGAATGGTATGTATTAGAAATTTACAGTGCTGGAGCGAAATGATACCTTTTTAAAAAGTAAGTGTGTTGAACTGTTGTTCATACCCCATCAATGCAGATTTTTTTAAAATTTAATCATTTATTAGGCATGTAATACCATCCTTCATCATCAAAAAGTGAAGATTCATTCCTTTACTCATGATTCTGATTTATACTGCCCTTGTCATTAACTATGGATGTATTTGCTTCACAGATTGACTATTTTGGTAGTAGCGTATTCCAAGATTGTTCAATTGTAAGAAGCATAATAGTGGACTTACAGTGAGGAGACATAGTGATGGAGCATGTAAGAGGAATTTCCACTATCTATGAAACTATGTATTCTCTTCCTCTTTCCAAACAAGCGACCATGGTTGTGTTTTCTTTTGCCGTGTTTATCGACAAATTTTAAACTAGCCATGAGTATGCTCTGGGATTGGTTTGGGTTTATGAGAATATGAGGGTTTGGTAAAGTTAATTGAGATTTTGTAGAGATTGCGTTAGGGTTTGAGATGACCGACTAAGTAAACTTGATCCTTTAACTTAAGGAAAGAGTATTATAGAAGGAATGATCAAAAAATTTCAATTCATAAACCCCTATACGCAAGTTGTTGACGGAAATATCTCAACGGTTATAATTAATTAATGAAAATCTGTTATACTCTCAAACAGTAGTAACGGTAACAAGCAACACAAACATTTGCCTGGCAGCACTATCTTTGCCTGGCAGTACTACTTTTGTGCCTGACAGCACTAACTTGTTAGCTACCATTTTTATATCTCAATACCAATCCAAATAGCATCTCTTTACCCAATCCAAGCAACAAAACCATCCTGAAACATCTTTGAGCAACACAAACCAAGCCTAGCAGTATTAACTTTTGTACCAGTAGTGCCAAGTTTCTTTAGTAGTATTAACTAAGCTTAGTACCATATGTAGCCTTCAATCCTCATTCCAAAGGGATAATGAATCCAAAATAATAATCTAATCATACTAGAATCCATCTGCTAACTAGATCATTTCACAAAATTACAACAAGTAACTTGTCATAACTTGCTTCCCCTGAAACTAATGCAGCTAAGATTTGATCATTCCAATGTTAACAATCAAGAAATTGAACCTGCTAACATCAAAAGCTTTAGTTAAAAGATCACCCACATTGTCATTAGTGTGAATCTTCAGCACTTGAATAAGCTTTTTCTCATAAGCATCCCTAATGAAGTGGTGCCTAATCTCAATATGCTTTGTTTTGGAGTGAAACACTGGATTCTTTACAATGCATATTGTGCTTTCCATTAATCAAATGTAGTTCTTTAGTGGTTCATAATATTGAACCCATAGTCTAACATCTGATTTTGAATCCATAATACTTGCCCACAGCAGTTAGCAGCAGCAACATACTCTGCCTCTATAGTAGAAGTAGCCACGATTGTCTGCTTCTTTCACTGCCATGAAATAAGTCTCCTGCCAAGAAATTGACAACCTCCTGTTGTGGATTTCCTGTCAAGATTTGCTCCAGCATGGTCACTATCTGAGTAGGCTTCTAGGTCAAATGATGACACTCTAGGATACCAAAGGCCCAGTTTGGGTTTGCCCTTGAGGTACCTAAAGATTCTCTTCACATCATTAAGATGGGAGGTCTTTGGAGTTACCTAAAACCTAGAACAAGCACAGACTGCAATAACATTAATATCAAGCCTAGAAGAATTCAAGTTCATTAGAAGAGCAACCTTAATCTTGGATCTATAAAGATGTACATCCACATCAGCAACTTCTTCATCCTTGGTCAAAGACTTTTGGGTCTCAATTAGGAGTACTGGCAGCATGTCTTCACATAAGTAATCAAATTTTTCAGGATCTCTTGCTAAATTACTTATCCTGACTTAAAAAAAATACCCATCTTCTTTCGGTTTGACTTGTAATCCATGAAAGAAGGTAAAGCTTCACCATATGAACTCATCTAAAATCTACTTTTCATCAATGCCTCAAATTCATCACACCAAGACCTCTTTGTAGAACCAAAAATAATATCATCCAACATAAACTGTACTAAATGATATCATTTTGTCCTTCTTGATAATAAGGAGTTTGTAATGTTCCTCTTCTGTATCCTCTCTTCAACAAAATGAAAGTAGATAAAGTAGCATACCAAGCTCTGGGAGCTTGGTGTGTTAAACCATACAAAGCTTTCACAACCTTGTAGACCTTCCTAGGGAACTTAGAATATACAAAACCTAGAGGTTGAGACACATACACCTCCTCATCAATTTTTCCATACAAGAAGACACTATTCACATCCATCGATAAACTACTGTCTTCCCATATAAGAAGCAAGGTAATAAGGATTACTCTAAATGGCTTCATACTAGCCTCAGGAGCAAAAACCTCATTCATGAGTCTATCCACTTCCTTTGTATATGTCCTGTGGCAACAACCTTGGGCTTATTCTATACACAAACCTCTTTCATCCTTTTGTATTCTTGTAGACCCATTTAGTTCGTAATTGCATTCTTCCCTTAAGGCAAATATACTAAGCAATCTATACCTTTTGATTTTGTTTTTCAATATTCTTTCTGCTCTAGTATCAAACCCAACTTTCCTTCTTCAAGGGCTTGAGATTATTCTTCTTGGGTTCAATTTGTGATAGGAAGCAAGCAAATAAATAATGCTGGAAATCCTTATGATTCTTTCTTCTCTACTTTTGAATATAACTTACAAAAGCATAGGCTCCAAAACTTTTGTGTACTTTGCTCCTTGTCTGAACTGCTGACTTTGGATCTCTAAGAATTTGAGTTATAGGAGGAATAGAGTGTATCCTTGAAGTGGGAATAGGACTAACATTCACAGTGGATTCTAAATTAGTAAAGTCAGCCACTGCACCCTCATCATCATAAGATGCATTTGTAAAAATACCATCACTTGGATTGTCATAAATATCCTTAAGAGTAGGTATTTGAGAATCATCTTGGTCAGTGTTGTTTAGATCAGGTCCACCAGTACTAAAAGCATTTAAAGGACTGTCAGTACTAACTAGTGTGCTAGCAGTATTGACTGTGTTAGTACTGGTAGCTCTAGCAGCTCCTGCTTGAAGAAGCAAATCCTCAGTATCTTGAGCAAACTCCTTTCTAAGAGCTTCAGCTACATCATTAGCTTCCTTTTCTTATCTTTTAAGCCTTTCAAGCTCCTCTAAAAAGGTTGGATCCTCCTGATCCACTGGCTCCTCATTTGTCTTTAAACCAGTATCCCTATTAGGCTTTTTACCTTCATTCTTTGTTTCTGAGCTCTTGACTGTTGAAGTATAAGAAGACCATATTGGCAGTACAAAGTAGTCTTGAGCAGGTTCAACTTCCATTTCAGAATTTCTTGCATCAATACTATTTTGTGTACCTGCACTATGATTAGCTTCTTTTGGACCTGCAGTTTTGTTAGCTTGATTCTCTGATCTCACTGGCTGATAATTCATTGAATCGGTTAAATAATCAAGATCAAAAAGCCAATTAGGTCCTTTCCCTGCAACATTTGGTTTATTTTCTAAAAAGTTTATATGCAGGTTTTCTTCAACTCTCTTGGTTTTCTTCAACTCCCTTCAAACTTACCTAGATGGTCAATGGTATTCAAGATGGTCACATGGCACCCAAAAGGTCTTATATAGCTTCTGATTGGTATTTTACCAGTTTTATTTGCTTAATAAGGTGTCTTATTTGGTGGCTTGGTCATAATACTCCTATTAAGGGAAATAATAACATAGTTTACTACTGCTTCAGTCCCAAAAAGTGTGAGGTAAAAAATGAATCTGCTATAGCATTGTTCTAGCAGCCCTTCAATAGGGTCCTGTTTCTTTCTGCTCAACTAACTCAATTTTGTTGTGGAGTTCTGGCATTAATATATTCCCTCCTTGATCCCTTTTGACCCACCAAAATCAATGTAATGTCCCTGTTTCTTTGATTTCTGTACCATTATCACATCTATAGTTTAACTTTTTTGATTTGTATGTTATCAATTTGTCTTATAAAGTCCTTAAGGATTCCACTAGTTTCATCCTTAGTTCTTAAGAAGAACACCCAACTAAACCTGCTAAAATCATCAGTGATAACAAGGCAATAAGTCTTATGGTTTATGCTCCTTACAGATGTAGGTCCAAATAAGTCCATATGTAAAAGTTGTAAGGGCTGACTAATAGAGCTCACTGATTTGGCCTTACAAGAGGCCTTGTGTTGCTTTCCTTTTCTGACACACGAAACACAGGTCATGGTCATTTTGAAAATCTTTTGAAGTAAACATATTACAAGGTTTCCCTTCACAAGTTTGTTTTAGTTTTTAAAGTTAACATGACCCAACCTCCTATGCCATTTGTTAGATTCATCAATTGTGGCCTTTGCAATCAAACAAGCTAAACCTCCAAAAGGAACAATGTTCTCTATGTTGAAACTGTACATATTGTTTTGTCTAGGGATTCTAAGTAATACTTGATTTTCATCAGGCAACTTAAAGTCAAAAGACAACACAAGACATTCAGTGTCAGTAAAGACAACCTTGTTCTTCTTGTCACACATCTATGACACAGAAAAGAGATTGAAATGCTGTAGTTCTTTCACAAAGCACACATCCTCAAAATCTAACTTCCCTGTTTTTATTTTACCTTTACCAGTTATGTAACATTTACTACCTCTAAAAGCAACAGGGCCACCATTATAGTCTTGATATTCAGCAAGGTAGGCCTTGTTTCCAGTCATGTACCTGGAACATCCACTATTAACAACCCCTTTATTCTTTAAAGCTCTTTGTGGATTATCGTGTACATTAAATAAGAGAGATTAGTTTCTCTTAGGGACCCAAGCCATTTTATGCTTGGGTCTGCCTAGTGGATCTTCAGAAGTAACACATTTTCTAGAATTTGATCCACCATTGTATTTGGAGACTTTGTTCTAGTAATGTCTTTTGGGTCTTCAATTACAACCTGCTGAGAGCTTAACATCAGTTTCCCTTATCCCCTAACAGCACTAACTGCTTTGACCTAGTAGTATTAACTTTATGATTTGAAAAATTAGTTCTTGGTGCTCTTGTTCTATTAAATGTCCTTCTGATAGGTGAATGAGACTTATAAAAATTATTTCTTGGTCTGTTTTCATTCACAATGGGTCTAACAACATTAACTTTCCTAGCAGCACTAGTTGATACTGCTTGACTATTAAAATTGTGGCTAGCAGTATTAACTGGAATTCTACTAGTTCTAGTTAGTACTGTTGTTGGAACAAATCTAGTTTGGTGACTCAATCTTTGCATATTGTTCTACACTGGTCTATTCTCCCCTTGACCAGTACCCTTACCCTTCTTTTTGTTCAATTCAACTTGTTTAGCCATTCTTTTCTCATGAAAATCACAATCTTTAATAAGATGACTAAAACTGCCACATACAAAACATGCCTTTTTAGTAAACCCATATCCCCAACCCAACCTTTTGGACATTAAACCATTCCAGTCTCTCTTGTTAGATTTAGGACTAGGCCTATATGTGTTATGTTATTTAACAGTTTCCTTAGGAGTTTTTACATGCTTAACAGTATCAATAAAAGCAAAACTAGGTCTTTTCTGTTCTTTTGAAGGTTGAATCACATATTCATCATCACTGTCTGACTCATATTCCTCAATGATAGGAGCATCAGGACAAACTTTAGGTTGACTAACAACATAGGGTTCAACTATAACTGGTTCAGGCACAGATTCAAGTGTTTCTGTACTAGAATTTGACTCACAAGAGTCATAATTACTGGTTTGAGTATCAGATTCACTAGTTTTAGACTGTTTTGGACCATATGTGAACATAGAATCATCTACTTCCCTATCAGGTCCTGAAGGCATGTTAGTCTGAGGATCTCCACAGCTTGAGCATCCTTCTCTTTCTCTAAGTCAAGCACCTGTTTTGACAATTTTGTACACATAGTCATCAATTCCTGTAGTTTTAGTCTACCCTCATCACTTCCAGGTGTGTAACCTCCTGGGAGAGGTGAATCATGGGGTGTGATTGGTACATTAGCCGTCAATTCAAATTGATGTTCCATCCTGCCCTTCCCACTTCCAGATGTGTGACCTTCTGAGAGAGGTGGTTCATTGGGCTTTTCAAGCACTCTCTCAGACCTAGTCTGAGCAGGAGTACCCCCATGGTTTCTTGGCGCCTGGGACTGCCACCTGTATCTATTCCCTGAGGAATGTCAACATTAAGCATTGCCGTGGATTGGGTCTTAAAGATGTTATCACTGTCCTGTGCTGCATCTAAGCTAGCAACAGTAGTGATAGCCCTTTCCACACTGTCACCCCCTCCTTATGGACAGCCTCATCTGCTCCAAGGTCTTGAGGTACACTAGTCTGAGGTAACTTAGTGTCCTTTGTGGTTTTCCTACGTGTTTGAGTCTTTCTTTTTCTTTGATATGTAGTTGGAGATGGGAGTAGTTGCTTAATGTGAGCTTCAGTTTGAGGTTCATGAAAAATTTGGTTGTGAAGTAGAGGGTGTGGGTTGGGGGGTTCAGGGGGTGTTGCTAAACCTTCATCCTCAGATGCTTGGTTATGCACCAACAGTATCAACGGTAACAAGCAGTACTAATATTAGCCTGGCAGTATTAATATTAGTCTAACAGTATTAATATTAGTCCAACAGTATTAACTTGTTCTCCAATAACTATGCAATAACATGACTCTATTCATCACAAGCACACTAGAAATAACTAGATAGACATGTGAGAATTCATGAGGATCCATATCTATGCATAGCCCATGAATAAAAGTTAAGAACTGTCAACTAAAACAACATACCAGTACTAAATCTGGAGATATCAGATTAAGCTTCAAATTCTTCTAAAGAGCATCTCCAAACCATGTCAAGCATCAATCCACCCATGACAACTAAGCAGTACTAACCAAGCCTAGCAGTATAAACTTTTTGTACCAGCAGTACAAAGTTTATTTAATTAGAGAAAGCTAAGCCCAGCAGTATTAAGTAACTGATCATCATGTTTACCTTCCAACTTCAATCCAATTAGTACTTGTGTATAATCCGCTGTACTTATACACCATTAACCTCCCCTGAGATCATGCAGCTACAAATTAAGCATACAAATGCTTGCCACCAGAAAATTAAATCTATTCACATCAAAAGTTTTAGTGAGCAAATCAGCTACATTATTATTAGTGTGTATCGTGACCATCTCTATCAATCTCTTCTCATAGGAGTCTCTAATGAAATGATGCCGAATCTCTATATGCTTTGTTTTAGAATGGTAGACAGGATTCTTGACAACACAAATGGCACTCTCATTATCAACATGAATCTTTGTCTGCATAAAATTGTATCTATAGTCTAACATCTGATTTTGGATCCAAAGCACTTGACTACAACAGTGAGAAGCAGCAATATATTCATCTTCAGTAGTTGAATTAGCCATTACAGTTTGCTTTTTACATTGCCAAGAGATTAACCTTGAACCAAGAAATTGACAACCACCATCAATGTCTTGATAGTCAATAAGGAAGTCTTTGTTCCCTGTCATATGCCTGGAACATCCACTGTCAAATATTCCTTTGTTCTTCAAAGCTTGTTGTGGATTTCCCTGCATAAAAGTAAGAGAGTCAGTGTCTCTTAGGGACCCAAGCCACTACTAACTTGAGTCTGCCTTATGGATCTATATAATTTACACTTTTTTGAGACCCATGATCCACCATTGTCTTTGGAGACATTGTTTAAATTAGTCATTTTAGGTCTCCAAACACAACCTACTGAGGCCTTAACAACAGTGACCCCAGTTCCCTTAACAGTACTAACTGCTGTTTGCCCAGCAGTATTAACACCATTTACTCTGACAGTATTAACTTTTTCATTTGAAATCCTGGTATTTGATGCTGTTGATTTATAAAAAGGCCTTCTAATAGGTGAATGAGACTTATGAAAAGCATTTGTTTTTAATTTTGAAACATTTACTCTATTTGTATGAGTACCAGTATTAACTGGTCTGAATGTACTAGTTGATGCTGTTGCTCTTAGAGAGCTTTGCTTAGCAGTACTAACTGGTACTCTTCTAAACCTTGTCAAGACTGCAGATGGAACAAATTTATTTTGATGATTTATTCTCTGAGCACTGTTCCAAACTGGCCTAATTTCCCTTTGACTAGAATTCTTTCCCATATTTTTCAAAACAGACTTTTTAGCCATTCTCTTTTCATGAAAATCATAGTCTTTTATTAGATGGCTGTAACTGCCACAAACAAAACAAGCTTTCTTTGTAAACCCAAATCCTAACCCTAGTTTTTGAGTCATTTTCCCATTCCAATATCTTCTATCTACCTTAGGATTTTGAGTGATTATCCTAGGTTTGTCAGCTTGTTTAGGTTTAACAGATTCATTCCTAGCATTAGTAAACTCAATCCTTTTAAGACTAGGTTTGTCTGTTGCTTGCAAATCATTAGATTAAAAAATGTCCTCATCATCACTAACCCAATCTTCAATGATAACTCCACTAGGTCTAACAGATTCAACTCTAGGCATTTCTACACTAGCATTGCTAGGTGGAGTGATATTTGCTTCAACTTGAGACACACTAGCACTAGTTTTATTTGCTGTAGGCCTATAAACAGAATCATCCAATCCTGCAAAAGATAGGTCAGCTAGTGGAGGCATGTAGTTCCCAGTTAAAGGAGGAGGAACAACATGATATCCATTATCCTTTTTGAACTTATCATTTGTTTGATTGTCATCTCCATCACTTGAATGACTATCAAATACACTATTAAACAATTCACTACCACTTGAATCATTTTCATTTAATTGATCTCCATATCCTAGACCAGTCTTATCTTTAGAACTTAATTGACTATTAATCAGTTTATTTAAGTTTTTAGAAGATGTTTCAAACTGTTATAGTTTAGCTTTTAAATCATCTTTTTCTCTTAAAGTTTCATCTAACTAATTTTTAAGTCTAGTGACAACATTACTTTTGTCCTTTACTTCAAATTCTAAGACTGCAATCTTTTCTTCATAGACAACTTCATTTTTCTGATGAACAACTAACTGTGCCTCTACAGATTCTAGGCCTAACTGATAAGCTATAATTTCTAGATTAGCCTTACTAAGAGTTTGTCGCTGTTCATCAAACTGTTTTTGAAGTTTTTCATATGTTTTTACATAGTTTTTAGAACAAGATTGTACCTCTGTGTCAGACCCTGAGGAGTTTGAAGTGTAAGCTATGAGAGCAGTTCCAAAGAGATATAGATCTGATAAAGTTCTTCTTATTCAGAGTTTCTCTACAAGCTCTGATACCACTTGTGAAGTCCCAAATAAACGGATCTTCTTTAGCCTGTTAAAGCTTAGTTAACTTAGATAAATCCAAACTAACTATATGAGAAACTATGATTGTGAATACTACAAGTTATGCGGAATCTAACTTCCAGTACTAAGAAGAACAATGAATACTAAACTTGAATATATTGATTGCAAATATTCTGTCAAGGTTTACAGAATAACTAACTATGAGAAATGTGTTTTCTATTAAGATTGATATCTCTAACTATGCCGTAGGGTTCCTTTTATACACTAAGGAAAACCCTAATGGGCTTACAAACCGCGTTAAATGATCATGCATATCTATTCCTAATATATCTCATGCATATCACATAAGCAGTACTAACTTCTTATACTAACAGTACTAATAAACTAACTAGCAGTACTAACGACTTAGTTTATATTCTTCAATCTTCAGTAGCAGTATCAATCTTGAACCAGCAGTAGTAACTCAAAATTCCCAACAGGTGGCTTTGGGTGAATTTGGAGTGGAAGGGTTAGCTAATTATTTACACGAATACACTTTGGGTTGGTTGCTAAGCCAAGACTCGGACGAAGATCTACAAACTCTACATAACTCTACATCAATCTCTTTCTTTTTCTTTTCTTATTTTTTTAAATGATTAAATAATACATCACATGGGGTTTATAATACACACCCCTATACTTGAGCTTTTACATGCTCGATATTTACAATATAACTAATGACCCGATTTGAGGTGGATCAAAATAACATGGAGATCATTTGACAAACATATGGGGAGTATTGACTTAACTTTTCTTCCCTATTCTTCCGTGAAATAAATACTACCATGAATCCCAATCGTTCCAAAACTGTATTTACAAGAATAAGGGCTTAGCAACCATGTACTCAATAATTAACTTGGGTTAAACACAATAATGTACTAAAAAGGAGTACATACAAGGTAGGCTAAGGCTATTTGGGTGTAACGATTGGTTTACGGTGTGACAATGTTCATTAATAGTCCGGATTAACAAGAAAATCATGAGAACCATAAAAAAGGATAGGCTCAGAGGGTTGTACTAGGGTTATCATGCACTAATAATGAGTGTATGGCAAGGGTGTGGGATAGTTATATGATCTGTGTGACCATCATAATAGTTACAAGTTTAAAACATAGGTTAATCCTAATGCCTCTTATCAAGCAAATCCTAATACTTACTATGCGGTCTCGGAATGCATCACAATAACAAGTTCTAGACTTTAATATGCTACCGATACACTTATATGATTTTACTAACACCAGACATTCCATAAAAGGAAACAAGGCAATGCATACATGGCCGTAACGACAGAATAGACATGCACGCCTGCAGCTCAACCTTAACTCATACCGGGTAAAGATAAAATCATCTTGGGTTACCAACGACGGGTACCTGAATTCCTAAAGATCTAAGGGTGAACCTCACATTTTGGGGTGGAATTCTAAGGGTTATTGTGCTAGTCATATAAATTCCTATGTGACGCTAATAATATTGGTTCTTCATCGATATGTGTCATAATTTTTTTTAAATTAGGTAAAATATTACTCTTATGTTATGTTTGATATATTACCCATCATTTTAAGGACAAAGCAAATGGCAAATAAAAGAATAGTTTCTAAGGCTTATTTTCCCCCTACACTTAAGTTGAACATTGTCCCCAATGTTCTCTAAAAGTACTCGTTGAAACGAATAAAGGGAATAGAAAACAAGGAAAATAAACTAGTACTCCCCTGGTTTATCATAATAAAAGAAGAGGGAAACAATGCGATAATTGGTTAATCAATCCTCCAAGTATCATCCAATGAAATTCCCTAAGAAAATTCCCAAGCTTCTTCCTCATAAAATTAAAATGTAATCAAAGACAAAGACAACTATACCATGCATAAAAGGTACGATTAACCACTATACAATACGAATTTAGTGTAGTTCACGTTCATTGGTCGTCTTGGTAGCGTGATTTGATTTAGCTTAGTGATGATTTTCCAATTTTAACGTTGGAGAATTGTTAAAACTCAATTAGGTTTTTGAGGTTTATAAAGACAGTGTACATATATTAAAATGTTATGCATTTTTATTTTCAAAAATAGAAGAAAACTTTTAAGTTTTAATTGGACCTGGGGGTTTGACTCGCGGGGTCAGGGTTTGTGTAACCCGTCACAGGTGACGTGGATTGATGGCCATCGCTTGTGTTAATCGTGACGCCGTTTCTCTTCCGACAGTCTAATGGAAAATGAAACTTTTGTTTTTAGATGAAAATTTCCTACACTTGATTCCATAGTTAATTCCTATACAAAATGGCTACATTGAAAACTGGAGTTTTTATAATTCAATCATTAATGGACGCGAATTACTCTAAACAATTCATTCTTAACATGTTTGAATTTGGCTCAAAATAGCCGGTATAAATTTCCCATATACATTATTTGTTTGCAAAATACTCCTTTGATTGAAATAAGACGATGTTAAATACAATACAAGCATGATTAAAGATAGTTCAACACAACAAATCAAACAGATTTTTTAAGAATTATATACACACATGACACTCCTATGTGCGGGAAAGTAAAGTGGGTTGCCTCTTAAAAGGTTGTTTTGTTAAGTCCCGAAGCCTGATTACCCTATATTTAACTAGATAATAAAGGGCAGGGTTCCCCCTACACTTGAGACTTTCATTTTTTTTTTTTTTTTTACATTTTTTTTTTTTTTTTTTTTTTATTTTTCTTTTTTTTTTTTCTCTTTCTCAGTGTGGGTGGTGATGAGTAACGATACACACCATTGTTATGAGAAGGGGTCATATGCTGAAAAATTGGTTGTTGAATTATATGCTCCAAATGGCGTGTTTCTTTAATCCTAACCTTCTCTACTCTTTTGGCCTAACGGGTGAATTAAGTTCTCTTCCTAAAAAATAAACTTCCTTAGATTCTAATTCTAAATCATCTTTTATCATCTCTAATTTTGAAAAATCAACACCTAGGGGTCCACTTTGTCCTAATAAACCTGGTTTAAATCCATAATGTTTCTTGGGGTTGCCAATGGATGGGTGATAATAACAATACGTATCTTTAGGGTAGAAAGATGCCACGTGAGGTGAAGGAGTGTATGATTGGTCAAATGATCTACTTCCTTCATCCTAAAACTATCCGGACTATGTGGTTGATGGGTGGTTTGAGGCCTCTTTTGTCTCCTAGACTTATATCTAAAGGTGGACAATTTGGTATAAGGGTTGAGGTGTTGAGGTCTTCATTTTTCAAAACTGGGAACTTCCTAGATTAAGGAGGAATGTCTATGCTTAATGTATTCAAGCTAAATCCTCTAGTTGTGTTTGTTCCATTTGGTTTCTACCCTCTTTCGGGTTCCTAAGTCTACATCTACTTCCTATGGGTAAATCACAGGCTTGAGGTTCTTGTATTCTCAAATGATGAGAGGACTTTATGGATTGGGTTATTTTGTGGGTCTGAATTTCCACCTTATCCTAGGATATTAACTCTATGTATTTCATTCCAAACATCTTATTTCTAAATCAAATTTTTTATGCTTGTGCTTTCTTTAAATTTGCTACTTCTTGTTCAGAATTAATGTTTGGTGGGTTGTCCCAATCTTCCTGGCCTTTGGGCGAATGCTTTCTATGGCTTCCTTGCATTCATCTCTCATCTATTCCCTATGGTTAACGTCTACTGCAAGTCAAGTCACATTCGTGTATAGTCATCGACATGATCATACAAAGAATTGAGTAAGGGATCATAAAATCGGGGATATGTTGAGGGTCTCTTGTGATTAACGGTTTTCAATAAAACGAGGTAACACTAGTAGATAGGTTCATCTTGATATTGTTGGAACACCAAGGTATATCTTTAGAATAGGAAGGTTGTGTTTCGTGGGGGGTTTTGAAAGGGTGTGGTTGACGGTCTTTCATACATCATGATGGTGAACGAAAGAGTGATTTGCAAAACAAATGGCTCAAAGAAAGATAGTTACGACGATAGTAATGGATGCGGAATTAAAATCAACACTGCAAGGATTAACAGCAAGTAGAACTAGCCTAAACTATGAGTCAGACAACCCTAACTATTCCCAGGCGACGCGCCAAAAAAAAAAACTTGTTGCGGCGTCGTCATAGAATTCTAACAAGAAGTTTTACAACTCCCTTGGAGAGCACCTAATCGTTTATTGTAGTAGTATAGGCAACAATACTCGGGGGGTGTTATCATTCACTCGGGGAATAGGTTAGGAAGGCTTGATCATGGTCTAACAGAATTTAAGGGTTGAGAGAAGATTATTTTTGTATTTTTGTGTTTTATGGAAAGCAAGTAAATCATATATTTGAGAGGTGGTTTGGTTTTAGCTATTAAACTAAATTATTCTTTAGATATTGGTGATATAACAATAAGAATAAAAGACTGTATTTAGTTTTAATCATGTTTATCCCTAGATTGCTTCTCATAGTGTTGTTGCCTTGTCACCCTTGTTATGTTCTGTGTAACATATCGTACTAAGTCAGGGATATACGAATTACAAACGAACTGCCGTCTACTTGGTCCATACCGCTCAGAGCTAAAGCAACCGGTAAAGGTGGTTTGAAGTCTTTACATGGCCCCTAGGGTACAATAAGTGCATGTGAAATTTATTAAAGGTCGGATCAAACCTTTTTAGGGGGCCAAGGTAGTATGAAGACTATTAACAGATGGTTTACATCTTTTACTTCAATCATGTTTCCGTAGGACATCGCTGATGAACAACGATACAGACAAAAGCTGGTTTTACTAGAGCCTGACTTGCACATCAATCACATAAGATGCTACCAACACTAAGAATCATATTCTAGGTTTCATACAATCATAAATAAAACAAATAGAAGGTTTAGCAAAGCATATTTAAAGAATAAGCAAGAGCATAGATGATCAAACAATCACATAGACATATTGAATGATTAAATAACCTTACTTGTATTAAAAACATGAGTTGAAGGAAGTACATGGGGTTTTTTTAGGCCCTATATTCGTCCCTAACAGACTGCCTAAACGAACTAGGGTTCGACCATCTTATTTATTCTTATAGTTACACCACTCTAAAACCCTAAATTCAGGTTTTGTAAATAAAGAAAACGAGGTGACTGCAATCGTGTTTGGTTTTAATCGTTGACGTCGTCAATGGAAAGAGAATTTTCTAAGATTATTGGGCTTTCTGGGTCGTATCTCTTGACGCTACGTCGTGTAGAATCCTTGTTGCCATCTTGGATTTCGGTTGTGTGCGGCGTTCACGTTGTTATCTGTGACGCACGTTTCTAGACTGTTAGAGAAATTATTGATAAATGTTGGTGTAGGTCCATAGTCTTGTCCGTTTCTTTTCCAAATGAGCCCAAGTCACGTGTAATTCTTCCAAATGCCCTCCAAATGAGAAATACCTGAAAAGGATCAATTAAGTACCTATTTTGGGCATAAATGCACGATTTAGTGGGTTAAACGACCCCGAAAAAGTTTATAAAATAACACCTCATCACCTACCAAGAGGTGAGTTTCTAAGCAAAACTAACCATTTTAAACTTATTTGTGTAGTGTGACATCAGGGTGCCCATCTGGTACTTGGACAATAGATGCTCAAGGCATATGACTGGTATCAAAATCTATCTGCACAAATATGTGGAACAACCAGGCCTTAAGGTGGTATTTGGAGATGACTCTACACGCACCACTAAAGGATATGGTTTTATAAAATGTAATGATATAGTTTTCACAAAAGTAGCATTTGTAAATGGTCTCAAATATAATTTAATTAATATAAGTTAATTATGTGATGCTAAATATATTGTTCAGTTTGATGAGAAGAAAGGAATTATCTTTAATTCTAACAAGGAAGCTATGATGATTGCTCCAAGAGTAAGAGATGTCTACATCCTTGACGTGACTTCTTCAACACAACAATCTTGTTTCTTTGCCAAAGCATCTGAAAGTCTAAACAGGCTATGGCATAAAAGACTTGCTCATCTAAACTTCAAAACAATCAATTAGCTGGCCAAACAAAATCTTGTTATTGGTCTTCCCTTTCTTGTCTACTCAAAGGACAAACCATGTTCATCATGTGAAAAGAGAAAGCATCAAAGAGCCAGCTTCAAAACAAAACAAACCTCATCAATCAAGAAATGCCTTCATCTTCTTTACATAGATTTGTTTGGACCTGTAACTCCCAGGTCCATTAACCATGAAAAATATACTCTTGTCATTATTGATGAGTACTCAAGGTACACTTGGGTATACTTCTTGAAAAAGAAAAGTTATGCACCTGAAACCATTATGTCTTTCATCAAAAGAGTTGAAAATCAAAATGACATCAAAGTTATTCAACTCAGAACTGACAATGGTACTGAATTCAAAAATAGCATTCATGTTAACTTCTATGATGAAAAAAGGATTTCACAAAACTTTTCCTCTCCCTACTCACCTGAACAAAATGGTGTTGTAGAAAGGAAAAACAGAACTCTCATAGAAGCTGAAAGAACAATGCTTTCAGGGTCTGTCACTACATGTTACACTCAAAACATGTCTACTATTGTTAAAAGACACCTCAAAACTCCCTGTGAAATCTTTCGTTGGAGACTTCCAAACATTAATTTCTTTCATGTCTTTGGATGTCAAGTTTTCATCCATAATCATAAAGATCATTTAGGAAAGTTTGATGAAAAAGCTGATGATGGTTACTTTCTTAGATACTCACTTGTTACCAAAGCCTTCAGGGTCTTTAATACAAGAAGACAACAAACTGAAGAAACCTACCACATCACATTTAATGAAAGCACTAAAGATATCAAATTCTCAAAACCTTCAGTTGATGATATCAACATTGTTGAGTCAGAAAGATACCCACCTGATGAATATCTTCATCACTTTGAACCTTCAGAAAGGTATCAAGTTGATAGCAATGTTGTTCAGTACATAGAACCCTATGAGAAACCTGAACCTATTGTCACTAAAGCTAATGCTCCAGTTGATCAAAATGATTTAAATGATCAAGCTGATCAAGTTGATCTAAATGATCAAAATGATCACCCAGTTCAAAATGATAAAATCATAAATGATGATCAATCTGAACACAAATCACAACAATGATAATCATGTCATTGATAACCTCCCAAACACTAAAGATGTTCAGATCACTGAACATTTATCCTCTCAACTGAGGATACTTCAGCACCAAATGCAGTTTCATCAATACAAATTGAATCTCCCTCATCCATCCCATCTATGGCCTCTCTATCTCCTCAAGATAGATGGTTTAAAGACAAACATATTGAGCTGGTTAACATAATAGATAATCCAGGAGCTAGAATGCTTACAAGGGCCATGGCTAAGGAACTTAGTGATGCTTCAGCTCATGAATATCTATTTGTAGATTTTCTCTCTGAAGAAGAACCTAAAAAGGTTTTTGAAGCACTTAAGCATCCTGGATGAGTTGATGCCATGCAACAAGAACTAAATCAATTTGCTAGATTCAAAGTCTGGACATTGGTTCCTCCACCTTATGGAAAAACCATAATTGGCTCTAAATGGGTATTCAGAAGCAAAAGGGATGAAATTGGCATTGTCATCAAAAACAAGGCAAGGCTTGTGGCTCAAGGCTACAATCAACAAGAAGGCATAGACTATGATGAAACCTTTGCTCCAGTTACAAGACTTGAAGCAATTAGGATCTTTTTTGCATTTGTCGTCTATATGAACTTCATAGTCTATCAAATGGATGTGAAAAGTGCTTTCCTAAATGGAAAGCTAAAAGAAGAAGTTTATGTTAAACAACCTCTAGGTTTTGAGAACAGTGAGTTTCCCAATCATGTTTGCAAATTGGACAAAGCCCTTTATGGACTTAAACAAGCTCCAAGAGAATGGTATGAAACCCTCTCAACCTTTCTCACTGAACACAAGTTTGTGAGGAAAGATAGAAAACATATTATTTGTCTACAAAACCCAAATTGATGTGATTTTGGTTCAAATCTATGTTGATGATATTATTTTTGGGTCAACCAGCACAAAATTATGCAAACAGTTTGCTAAACCGATGACTCAAAAATATGAAATTAGCATGATGAGTGTCCTCACGTATTTCCTTGGATTTCAGATTAAACAATCTGAAAGAGGCATTTCAATCAACCAAGAAAAATATGTCAAGGATCTGCTGAAGAAGTATGACATATATGGTTCATTAGTGAAAACTCCAATGGTACCCCCTAATAACTTAAGACCTGATCTTATTGGAAAAGTTGTAAATGAGACTCAGTACAGAGGTATGATTGGATCACTAATGTACCTAACTACAAGCAGACCTGATATTCAATTCTCTACTTGTCTCTGTGCAAGATATCAAGCAAAGGAATCTCACCTTATAGCTATTAAGAGAATTTTCTGGTACCTGAAAGGTACTATCAGTCTTGGTCTTTGGTATCCAAAATGTTCAGGTTTTGACCTAAAAGGATACTCAGACTCTGACTATGCTGGATGCAACATGGACAGGAAAAGCACTTCAGGTGCTTGTCAGTTGCTAGGAGGCAAAGTTGTGTGCAGGAGTGCTAAAAGCAGCAATCTGTAGCTATGTATTTAGCTAAAGCTGAATATGTAGCTGCTACTGGATGTTGTGCCAATATACTATGAATGAAAAGTCAACTCACTAACTATGACATAATATATGAGAAGGTACCTATATTTTGTAATAACACAAGTGTTATTGTAATCTCAAACAATCAAGTTCTGCACTCAAGAACAAAGCATATTGATATAAGATATCATTTTATCAAAGATCATATCTTAAATTGGGACATTGAATTGCATTTCATTCCCACTCAATACCAACTTGCTGATATCTTCACCAAGCCTCTAGATAAACTAACTTTCAAAAGATTAATAGTTGAACTAGGTATGCTGAACATCGATGGCTCAAAACCTGAACCCTTAAATGATTCTTCTAATGAAGACTGAAGGGGTTTAGCGATATGTCGAAACTGAACTTCATGGAAAAATCCTTTAGTTCAGTTTATATAGAGTATTTTAAAGTGCGCCAGCGATCTAAGGACTTAGTGACCATCCGCTTTTAAAACAAAAATACTCTTCAGTTTTTGAGTATCTTCTAAGTACGCCAACAATCTATGGATTTAGTGACCATATGCTTTAAAGATACTCACTGATTTATTTTCTTCAGTTCAGTTTATAAAATGTTTTTATCTAATTCTTTAGTTGTCTCTCAAGTGAAGTAACTAAGCAATCACATATGTCTCATTTATGGATTTGCATGAGCATTTGGGGTTTTGTCTCCTTCGCTTGAAGATTGATGATGATGAAGATTACAATAATCTGTTTAGCATAACATAACATCAAACCTGAACCTAGTTTAGTCTTTAAACATCAATCACATGGTCAGTTTAAAAAAACAAATTAGATTTTCAAAATTAATATATTTAAATATATTAAAAGAAGAAATCCAAATGTTAAAATGACCTCATCATCTTTCTCTTACCTACTTTTACAGTTGAATAGACGGATGTTCACTGTTCTGGGTGTTAAAAGCATGTTGTGCTGACTTTCATTAAATACAAAGTTTAGCACACATGTTGAAAACAAACCCTAAACATTCCCATAACTTTAAAACCTCAAATGACAGTTACCATTTCTCAAAGAAAAATTTGTAACTTCATCAATCATATAAATCACAACAAACCTTTCAACAACTCACTCTCTTAAATTCATCAACAACAAACAAAACACACACCTCAAAATAGATCAAATATTCAAAACCCTAACTATCCATAATGGCTGAATTATCATAACACAATCCCTATTCACCTAAAATCACTCCCAAAGAAGAACCTGTCACTCTTGACAAAGCCGAAAACCCAAACACTTTCTTACCTGCAGATCAGATTGAGTTTACCTTTGAAGAGATTTCCTTCACCACCAACAATAATGTTGCACTACTATATCCCTTGCACTCAAACTCATAATACTTTAGGGAGGTGTTAGACTTCATTTCAAAATGCTATATAAAGGAAGCATTTACCAGGGCCTAACTCAAACAAATAATACCTATGTGAATTTTGGTATACTGCAAAGACCTTAGATGACTCTAAGATTTGGGTATCCACTCCTACAAGTAGAATTAGAGGAGACATAGGTATCAACACCTTTAGAAATGCTATTAGGGCTCATTACCTACCTCACTTAAGTAGGTATGTTTCCTCACCCTCCATAATAATAGTAAGACCATGGTTTGCAACAATAGGTTACAGTAGGGAGATTGGAGCAAAAGGAACTCTCAAAAAGAGTTTTCTTCATCATTGGTGGAGGCTACTGATGGGTTAAATCATTCAGTGTTTAGGTGGGAAAACAGGTGGCCTGGATCAAATATCCAACAAGGATGCCACCATCTTGTATTGTCTGGCCAATGGGGTAAAGGTAGATAGTGCTAATCTAATATAAGAGGATATAATTCGAAAGCTGAACAAGAAAACTAGGGAGAAGGTTGTTCCCTATCCTAGGTTTATATCCTTTCTTCTGGAGTACATGATGCCTGAATATGATAATGAATAGCTCACCATAAACCCTACTCAGGTCTTCAGTGTTCGCAACTGGGCACTGAAGCTAAACCAAACTGAAGGACCTCCCTTCACTGACCCCATGAAGGCCATCTGCAATTTAGATGTGCCTGTGGACTCTAAATCTCCAACACCTTCCTCACAAACTGAGGAGGTTCCCCAAGGTAAATAGACTAGAGCTAAAAGTGAACTCAAAAGAAAACAATCTTCAAATTACACATCTGAGTCCAAGACTAAGGCATCCAAATCCAAAACTGGCCAATCAGAAAAAGAAACTCAGTCTAGTTCGGCCAAGGACAAAAGCCAAAGCCATCCATCACCTCCCACACCAGTGGTTGGTGAAATACATAAAGAGGTATAGTAAGAAGCTGGTGGCCTAACATCTTTAGGGGCCACCAATGAAGAAGAAGCCCACCCTCAGCTCAGTAGTGGTATGTTTGCATTTAGTTCTTATTTAACCTGTTTATTCAGCTTCTTCAATTTGCACTCTGAGTTTGCATCAGGACATGATGCTTCAGCAGATTCCATAGTTGAAGCCTATTCTGTAAATTTTACTCCTAATGATTCAATACCTTCAAAACAGGGTATGGATGAAGGAACCAAAAAACTATTAAATTGATCACACATTTGCAGGGACTAATCCAAGTGTTCTTGTAGATCAAACCAAATCTGCTGGAGATGGGTTAAAAACTGACCATACTGATTTAGGTACAAATAAGGAGTCCAGAGCTGATGAAATTTTAAAGAAAATAAAGCTGGAGGATTTGTCAGATCTCTTGAAAGACATAAGATCTGCCTTATTTACTCTTGACTCCCCACAAGATGAGCCAATCATTGTTTCAGATGAGATTGAAGAGGAAGTTAACAAAGATAAAGACACTCATGCTACTTCTCATGATGTACCTAAAGAAACTTCAATCTCAGTGTAACACCCCCAAAAATATAACAACGCAGCGGAATACCACATGGGGTGCTACTTCATAATACACAGCGCTAGATACAAGAGAACGACCTCTAAATGTGTCATTTGAAAAAGTAATCTCGTTGATTTTCTTGAAATTGATATAACATTTGTCCCATAATTGCATCACTATGAAAAACTTGAATGTAAAGACTCCAATGCACATCAAATAATCCAAGCATCTAATTCACCTGAGAAAAACATGCTTAAAAGTGTCAACATTAAAGTTGGTGAGTTCATAGAATAGTTTAAATATGAATGTAAGTTTCAACTGAATGTATTTTGTCCACGTATCATCACAGTATCATTAAAAATCCCAAAGATTTATAAAGAATGCATGACACATTTTATGTCCACCAAAAGTACCAATTCTAATCCCAAATGATTTTATAAAGAATGCATGCCCAATTTAATGTCACCAAAATGTTCAAAGTGTGTATAAAAACCATGAATACCATTTACTCTAGGTTTCATGAAACAGTGACGAAAGACTTTTATTGTTATTCCACTATAATATCAAGTCACATTAAAATATGTACCCATGCGTATGTAACCCCCTCCAATAACACCCGTGGCATTAATGAAATAACCCTATTTATGTAACCCAAATCACCGGGACCCCCTCCAAGACACCCATGGCAGGTAAGAAAAACCTTGTTATGTGTTCGTTTTGCCCTGTAGTTCCATCCAATACGTGTTCCGACATGTTATAGATGTACGTTACCTAAGCGATAGCTATCACACCCTAGACTAGGATTTGTCAATACCCGAATAGAACTATTACATAACATTTCTGCTCTCACCCTCCAATTGATAATACACAGTTCATGCAACTAAGCTAATCCGAAATCATAAAAGTATAGGTAAGTGTTTACGTACAAAAATTTAACCATATGTATCTCCCTCGTGAGATATATATAAATGTGAATATGTAAACCAACCAGGTCATCAACCATGAAATGCATTGTAAAACAAGCATGTTCTCACACCCAAAAATAAAATAAAACCAGTAAGACATGGGCTATAAACTCCCTTGAACAAAGCACCACGATCAAATAATCTAAATAAATCACAAACCGAATCCGCAACGGTCCCTCCGCCACGACTATAATTATGGTCTCTCTATTATAATTACACGTATTAAATACATCAACGATGTGTACATCGTAACGAAGTAGAGCGAAAATCATACATGATTTTTAATAATGTATACATACATATATACATGTGATGAGAAACCACTTGCGCTCTTAAAAAACCTTAACCCTTGTATATTATACGAATATATACCTATTTTTCGTCCAATCATAGCTTATGTCGAATATTTACCAAAAGTTACTATTTTTAGACCTTCCGTTTTTAGGACCGGACAATGTTCTTAAAATAATTAATTGAAATAATATATTAACCGACCTTTAGTTTTGACCCGCTATGTCTTAATTTTAAAACTGACAATCCTCGCGGCAAAGTAAAATGTCATTACGAACAACTTTCGTGTTTCGCCGGAAGGCTGAAACGGACTCGAAAGTGCTCAAATCGTTTAATTAATAATCTGCCAGATTTAATATATATTAAAAATAACTTATTTTTTCTATAAAAGTTAACATTCCGATTCACCTCCAGTTTCTTCGTTATTGGGAGTTACAAGTCCCGTTTTATGTCTAAACGTCCGTCAAAATATAATTTGTTATATTTTGTAAACCAAAGTCTAACTTTTCAAAGTCTCGAATCCCGAATCCCATGTTCCGTTTTCTGCTATTAATTATTCGTTACAAAACGCGCCAAAGTCCGTTTTTAGTTCAAACCTCGTCTAAACTATATCTAGTATCGCTTATACATTAATATTAATCCCGTTTTAAATATTAATATCATATTTTACCTAGACGTCGCAAGTTTCAATGGATTTCATCACATATAATTAATCGATCAATATAAACGAAATAATCGAATACTTTTAAATTAAACGCACCCTTTTTCGGTGTCAACACAATCAAACGCACCCATTTCCGTTGCAAACCAAACCCGACCAAACAACCCGACGCCCCGGCTGTCCCCGGCTGTTTCGCAGCCAAACACACGCACCCGACCCGGCTGATGGACAGCCAAACGCACCCTTGTGCGTGGCTGTTAAGCCAAACGCACCCTTGGGCTGTTTTGTGTTTCTATACAACCAAACACGCCCTTGCTGGGCTGTTACAAACCAACAAACGCAGCAAATGACAAGTTCTCAACATGCCAAAACGCACCCGCTGCGTTTTTTAAAAACAACCCGGACGCACCCTTTTTGGTACTTTAACCCGAAACCAAACACACCCTTTTGTACCCGGCTGTTTAAATAAACCACCCGCACCAAGGGGTGGCGGCTGTGGTGGTGTTAGTGGTGTGGTGGAGAAACGCGAGTGGAGGCGCGTGTTATAGGGGATCGAGTAGATCGTGTTATGAGGACCATTTTTGGAGTTGGCCGGAAAACTCGCCGAAAAAGTTTTCCGGCGCGGCCTGGTGGTGCCTTATAATTGGGAAGAGACACACAGGGAGTAAATATGAGAGTTGTGGTGAGTGTATAAAAGATGGAATGAAAAGATACAAAAATATATATAAAAGTTTTATTTATAATGAAACTTTAAAAATAAGTGACAAGTTAATAATAGTTGAGGGTTACTTGTGTAAATATCTAATGTAGTTTTTATAACTTCCGGTTCGGGACTCGTTTGAACTAGTTAACGGTCGATTCAACGCCCGAAACTTGCACCATTGTTTTTCAAATCATTTTTCTGATAAAAATGAGTATTCACTTGATAATATTTTAGAAATATTTTATAACATTAAATAAAATATCTGTTATTCGTTTTGTGAACCGGTTACGTCTTGTCCGCAATAGAATGGATTTAAGCTCGAGCATTCGCGTCTTCAATAAACGTCACTGAATAAAATGTTAAATAATTTATTAAATTTTCTCATTTAATAAAACGTGATAATTAAATGTAATTTAATTATTTTTGTGTCTCTAAAATCTTGCGAGGGCATTTCAATCACCTTCTGACTGTTTTCAGGTCTCGGGTAAAACTAAAAAGTTGTCTGAAATATCATTCACATCAAAAAATGTTATATCTTAGAGTCAGAGTCGTGAATACGTGATTTAGGATTATCGTTCTATATGTCAATGCCAGACCCAAAAGTCAAATATTGAAAATCGTCATTCTCAAAAATTTTTAAAAATTTCCTCTGATTTACAGTACCTACCCCTTAAAGAAATCTCGTCCCGAGATTAAAATGTAGTTATCCCTATTTGCGTGACCAAGAAAACTTAAGGTTAAATAAACTCGTCCTAAACAAGACGCTGATAACTTTATTCAGCAAAATTCGGTGTTTCTATACTTCTCAATCTACCAAAAATTTTGGCTAGGTTTGTCTAGGATATTTAATCCATCAAGATGGGTATCTCAAAATATACCATTACAGATCTTAAAGAGTTGGTATAACCTCACTGCTCTGCGTATAGGGAAAATTCCTCATTAATATAGAAAACCTCAATAAAAGTGTAGTCGGCTGAGTATGTTTGAATAAGTCTATAATATACGAGGACGGAGTCTCGTTTCTACTATCTGTAATGTTCGATGATTCACATCAACGTGCCTTATGGATGCAAGTACTCAACTTACTTGGCAGTACTAGGATGTATCGCGACCTAAGTCTTCCTACTAGTAGCCCGAAATGAATAGTCCAACTATCTGTTTCGTGGATAGGTGTTTATCTCGTTTAAGGAGAGTTACACAACCTATTGGATAAAGTTGTACTAGTTGGGACCGCTCCAGGGCCCAACAATAGCAACCATGAAAATTATAACAAACGGCGATATGATGTCGTACTTAGTCTGTTAGCTCCACAAACAGTTTACGATTTGCAAGGACTTGCAATGGCAAAAGTAATAACTTAAGAATGAGATAAGGTAGCTCCAAGTGAGGTCTTATGATTCTGCTGAGTGGCAAGACACGATTGTGTCTCTAGACCCTTTTAACGGATTTTTATGTTTATCGATTTCAGGTTCATACTCGTGTCGTATCGGATACCATTAAGCCCACTCATTTATAATTTCTTATTTACATAAAGAAGCGTCCAAATTTATGTAAGTAAGAAATGATAAACTTATGGTTCGGTGATTTATAATTTATTTATTTAACTGAAGAGGCGTCCCAATCCTTTCAAATAAATAAATTATAAATCATCCTACTTAATAATTCCCGGTGCAATACGCGTACTCTCATAACCTTCAAGGTGGTTGACATGACGATGCATGTGATCTGTAATGTTTGATGATTAATAAATTACTTGGCAGTACTAAATAGTATCATGACTTAAATTGGTGTACTATTGGTCTGCAATGAATAATTCAACTGAATGCTATATCGACATAGGCTTATCTTGTTCAAGGTAGGTTTCATCACCTAGTTGATAAAGTTTGTACAATCTGGGACCACTCCAGGACCCAACAACAGCAACCATAACGACGATAACTATAACAAACGGTGATGGGATATTGCACTCAGTCTGTTAGCTCCACAGACAGTTCGTGATTGCAAGGACTTGCAATGGCAAAAGTAATAACTTAAGAATGAGATAAGGTAGCTCCAAGTGAGGCCTTAAGATTCTGCTGAGTGGCAAGACACGATTGTGTCTCTAGACCCTTTTAACGGATTCTGATGATTATCGATTTCAGGTTCATACTCGTGTCAATATGGATACATTAAGCCACTCATTGATAATTTTTATTTACATAATGAAGCGTCCAAATTTATGTAAATAATGAATTGATAAACTTATGGTTCGGTGATTTATAATTTATTTATTTAAATGAAGAGGCGTCCCAATCCTTTCAAATAAAAATTATAAATATCATCCTACTTAATAATTCCCGGTGCAATACGCGTACTCTCATAACCTTCAAGGTGGTTGACATGACGATGCATGTGTTCTACTGAGTATGGGACGAGTGATTTAAAACTCGTCTTTGGAAGCTGGGAGTAAAAACTGCCAGGCGAGATCAACATAGAGTTCAAGATAATTAATGAGTACTCGGTTAGAGTAAACAAGGTAAAGGTCTCTATGAACGAGTCAACATAGCGATACCATATCAATCTCCTATTACACGTCCGCTATACAAGACTTGTAACATTTAGTTTCTACATAATCCCATGTAAACAGAATATAACGCCTTCCGTGTAATACGATATGTTATAAAGTTTTGAAGAACATAATATTTTAGAGGCCCATTGTTTTAACTTACAATGTCTGGGAACGAAATGAGTACCGGTTTGTTGCCAAATCTCATAATGCCTTAAGAAATAAACTCGTATTTATATAATAACTCTTATATAAATAAGCGTATGATATATGCGAAAAGAATGCAAGATATATTTGTATATAATGTTATTTATGTCTCGTAAGCACTTAACGTAACAAGTAATGTAAGCACATAAGCAAGTAGCGTGTATGCACTTTGAAAACGTTTGATGTGATGCAATATTTGTGAAAACGGTTATAGTCTAGGGTAAAATATGCAAACCTCGTTCTCATACCAGTGCTCTGATACCAATCGGTAACGCCCCAAAAATACAACAACGCAGCGGAATACCACTTTGGGGAGTTACTTCATAATACACAGCGCTAGATACAAAAGAACGACCTCTAGGTGTCGTTTGAAAAATAACATTTGTTGATTTAATAAAAATTTGAATTTAATATAACATTTGTCTCATAATTGCATAACAATGAAAAGCTTGTATGTATAGACTCCAATGCACTTCAAGAATCCAGCATATATTTACTGAAGAAAAAACATGCTAAACGGTCAAAAAACTTAAAGTTGGTGAATTCATAGGTTAGTATAAATATGAATGTAAGTTTCAAACAAATATATTTACGCACTGTGTCATCACAGCACCTTGTAAAACGTTTAGAAAATATGCACGACACATTTTATGTCACCAAAAATACTAACTATATCCAATGGTTTTATAAAGAATACATGACAAATTTAATGTCACCAAAAGTACCAATCCTATCCCAAAGATTTTATAAATAATGCATGACAAATTTAATGTCACCAAAAATGTATCTCTGGCATCTCGTGCCTATCGATTTCCTGAAAATAATATATATAAGGTAGGACCGCAAAAATTTTCCCTGTAATACTAGAACACTGTGTCATCACCAAAAACAAGATTACTGTTACACTAAGCTCATGACACTGAAGCTCGACGTATATTAGCTATTTTAGCCATTATGCCCATACAGATGTTGTAACCCGCAACATCCAAAACCGACCTGTTTTAATATTCGTTCCCGGTGATAGCTAGTCACCCGGGAACGCGGTTGTCAAACCGTTTAGATCTACTTTATAACACTCGCGCTTCCAAAACAGGAATTTAACTAGTTCACATATGGGGCTTAAAAGGGGGGTTATTATTTATACTTAGGTACACACGTAATCAATATAAACTTTCACTTGTGTCCAATTTGTAAAACAAAGTATGTAAATGAGTTTGTAACAAATCATGTAAATATGAGTTTGTAAATATTCATGTAAATATGAGCTTGTAAATATTCATGTAAACACGTATGTAATCGACCATGTAATTGAATTTGCAAACAATTTAGCAACAAGCAAGTTCTCACCCCAAAAGTTATAAAGCGTATGAAAACAAGTAAAACAGGGGGCTATAAACTCACAAATCCCTAAAACAATACATTGTTTATATAGATAACGAGTAAGTATAAAAAATTTGCAGACAATCATGTATCCCCTCGGCTGGGTTATAAAACATTCATGAGATTGAAAAAGCGAGGTATGAACTCACATTGATTAAAGACCTCGATCATTAAATCCAATTAAATCACAACTGATATCTGCAACTGATCTCGACCACGTCCTTAATTATGTCGTTCGATTTTACCGTAATAAATACGATCAACGATGCGTACATCGTAACCACGAAATCATACATATTTTTACATGTATACATACATATATACATGTGATGAGAAATCCACTTGCGCGTCTTTAAACCTTAACCCTTAGTATAGTTTTAGTATATTTATATTTTGTCCATATAACTTATCTCTAATTATTTAAAGAAAGTGACGATTTTTAGACCTTCGGTTTAGAACCATGAATACTGTATTAAAACTATTAATTGAAATAATATATTAACCGACCTTTAGTTTTGACCCGCTATATCTTAACTTTTAAAGCAGAACAATCCTCGCGGCAAGTAAAATGTCATACGAACAACTTTGTGTTCGCGGAAGGGCTGAACGGACTCGAAAGTGCTCAAATCGTTTAATTAATAGATCTGTCAGATTTAATATATTAAAATAACTTATTTTCTATTAAAGTGTATATTCCGATTTCACTCCAGTTTCTTCGTTATTGGGAGTTAAAAGTCCCGTTTTATATCAAAACGTCCGTCAAAGTATAATTTTGGGTTTGCTAAATTTTGTAAACCAAAGTCTAACTTTTCAACATCTCGAACTCCGAATCCTATGTTCCGTTTTCTGCTCACAATGTACCGTTACAAAAACGCGCCAAAGTCCGTTTTTAACTCAAAAACTTATCTAAAATGTGTCTCATATCGTTTATATATTTATATCAATCCCGTTTTAATATTAATATCACATTTTACTTAGACGTCGCAAGTTTAAACAGATTTCATCACATATACATTTTATGATCAATATAAACGAAATAATCGAATACTTTTAAATTAAACGCACCCTTTTTCGGTCTCAACACAATCAAACGCACCCATTTCCGTTGCAAACCAAACCCGACCAAACAACCCGACGCCTCGGCTGTCCCCGGCTGTTTCGCAGCTAAACACACACACCCGACCCGGCTGATGGACAGCCAAACGCACCCTTTGTGAGAACTCATAATTTTAGGTAAATAAATTATCATATTTTATTCCTATTTTTACTCTTAAGTAAAATATTTATTTTTACTTTCACCTGATTCG